>VXBL01001276.1:226510-265525 GCA_013400195.1 Aramus guarauna
TGGGGGGGTGGACTTGTCCTTCTGGCGCTGTCGGGGCGGGAGGGAACCGGCGGAGCCGCGTTTCACACCAGCACCCAGTTTTGTAGGCGAAGGAAGCTGCAAAGGCAGGAGTTTTGCTTTGTGCTCTGTAAAGAGAGAACAACAGGGAGGTGCTACAGGAAGAAGAGCAAGTCCAGGCTTGCCCGTACGCGTGAAGGTACCTGTGAGCAGCAGGGACGGTGCTGCGAGCGTCGATGCTCTTTATCGGCTGCTTTTGCTTTCGTTACCGGCAAACTTGAGTTATTGACGTTCTCAACCTTCCTCCGCGTTGAATTTTTCGCTAGAGCAAGGCACTGTCGGGTCGGGGGGGGTAGTAATGAGGCCAAGGAAGGTCTCGAATGAGCCACCTCCCCGAAAAAGGGTTGTTTGGTCCTGTGCAGGAGGCTGTTTTCAGCCGTCCTGGAACCTCATTCCCGCCTCTGGGAAAGGAGGTGACGACGTCGCGGTTCCTGTCCCCCAGCCCAGGAACCTGCACGGGGGCCGGGAAGGAAAGATGACGGTTGGATTTTGCCACTCGGGATTGTGCCGGGCACAGCCTCGGTGGTGGATTTGCAGCCCAAATGTTGTGTGTGATGGTTGCTGCTGACCCTGTGCACCAGCCAGGCCACAGGAATCATGAGACATAAAATCATGTGGATGTGCGTTGTTCTGCTCTGTAAAGGGAGCGGATCTCTCGTGCTTCTTGCCCTCTAGATTAATTTCCTTCCCATTCATTTACCGTCAAAAAGGCGGGGGAGAAGCAGCTTTCTGTTAACTAGCGAGTCCAGAGGAGGCCACGGAGATGATCCCAGGGCTGGAGCACCTCTGCTATGGAGACAGGCTGAGAGAGTTGGGGTGGTTCAGCCTGGAGAAGAGAAGGCTCTGGGGAGACCTTAGAGCCCCTTCCAGTCCCTGAAGGGCTCCAGGAAAGCTGGAGAGGGACTGGTGATGAGGGCAGGGAGTGAGAGGCCAAGGGGAATGGCCTGAAGCTGCAGGAGGGGAGATGGAGATGGGCTGTGAGGCAGCAATCCTTCCCTGTGAGGGTGCTGAGGCCCTGGCACAGGGTGCCCAGAGAAGCTGTGGCTGCCCCTGGCTCCCTGGCAGTGTTCAAGGCCAGGTTGGATGGGGCTTTGGGCAACCTGGGCTAGTGGAGGGTGTCCCTGCCCATGGCGGGGTGGGACTGGGTGGGCTGGGAGGTCCCTTCCCACCCAAACCAGTCTATGAGTCTGTGATTCTAATTTCCAATAAGCAGTTTAAAATTGTTCCTGTAAAGTTATTTAACTTTATAGAGAAAGGTTTCCCATTGGGGTGGGGGCTTTTGCCTCTGGGAGACTCGATGTCCACAAGAATAGCAGATGCAGAAGACGACATGAACTCCGGACGCGAATCAGCACAAAGGTACTGGGACCGAGTAACGGGTTGATAATTCTGAGCTGTAATTGCAAATTGTCATTTGTGTGTGTGTGTGTGTACATATATATATGTATTTTTAATGTAAATATACATATATTTTAAACTGTTCTTCAAAAGAAATCTGAAGTTCAGGTTCAGAAACCTGAAGTAACTGAACTCAGCATCCTCCTGCCCCTCTCCCGCAGAGGACGGGCTGCCTGAGCCGCTGGTGGCACGGGGTGCCTGCTGCTCCGCTCCCCCGCTCTCCCATCACCTCTGCTCGCCCTCCCGCCTTCCAGCATCCATTCTCCACTAATTATTAATCTTTTCTAATCTTCTAAACTGCCGCAGTACGCAGTTAATTAACATAAACATGGCTGTAATGCGACTGCAGGCAAGCCCCTGGATGGACGGCAGCGCTTTGAGGCTGTCGCAGAGCAGGATGTCAAAGGCTCTTGCTAGACGTAAATGTGTAGTAATGTATGTTGCGGTATAGTGTAACGGTGCCTGAGTGTCTGGGGACCCAGAGTTGGGGGGTGAGATGCTCCCAGTGCTGGACCGACCCTGAGCCCATTGCGGAATGGAGCCAATTAGCTCATCTCTGTCTTGTTACTGGGTCGGCGTTGAATATCGCCCGGCACTTGCCTGCTGTCAGATAAATGCTGGGCGGTTTGAAGTGGGGAAAGTAAATTGTGTTTAGAGAATGTGTTCGGGCGCGTTGGAGCGCGCATCCCTAAGGAACGGTGTGACCTGAGGGCTGAGCTGCCTGCTGGGTCCCCTCCGTCTCCCATCCCGGGGCTTCAAATTGTAGGCGCTACCAAGCGGGGTCGCATTTGCCATTGAGTTTCTCAACCAAACCGGATACATACGCGCCCTTAAAGAACAAACGACAAACATATGCCGATTCTTGAGAAATTACTACTTTTTATCCACTTTTTGGCAATAAACCCGCCTGCTCTCTTTTCTCCATCCCGAGAGGCAAAGCTTGGAAACGAGAGTGGCCTCACCAACGTGGCCGACCACGTGAGTCACAACACGGTGACTCAGATGAAGCGGAGCAAAGAGAAATGCGGAGGTTTCATAGCTCCGCACGCAAAGAGCTCTCAGCACCCACCCCATGAGTGCTGCAGAGATGTTCACTTGTTGTCCTCGCTGCTTTTGGTTTGTTTTCCCTTTCGGTCAAGCGTTTCTTTAACGTCCTGTTATCTGTTGCGTAACTGGAAGCCCAAAGTTTATGGCATTGGAACTGGAAAAAAAAACAGGCAAACGGCTTTTTGGTAAATGTTTGGAGCCGTTGAGTGAAACCCTGAAAATAGAAATACGGGTTTTTCATGAAAATATCTCTTGCCTAAGACGTTTGGGGGTGTCTCAGGGGAGAAGGGAAAAAGCAGTGCACTGAGTTAATACAGCCTTGTCCGGGAAGGCAGAAGTCACCGGTACCTGCCTAAAACCCCTCAGTGCGCGTCACGTTAATCAACTTCACGACCGTGTTAACACACTCTGAGCAATGCCGTGCTTTAGGCAGGTGCTGGAGCAAGGACTTGTCGGGTTGTTCTGGAGAGCGGTGATCTCCTCCCGCTTCTCCTACGGGCTCAGGAAGCTCTGGATGCTCACCTAATTCCACATTCCTGGCCGAAATCCTCTCCAGGTGCCTTTGCCCTGAGCCATCCCCACGGACACCGCAGGGTGCGTTTGCTGCGGGGAGGTCTGGGTGCCGGGGAAGGCGGGAGGAGCAGCCGGCCCTGTTGAAGCATCGCCTGGGGGCTGCTCCCTCGGGTGTCCCTGGCATCAGCCCACGGCGGTTTTGCACCCTTAACTTTGGTCTGAGTGCCTGTGACAGGTATTACACGAAGGAGAAGGATGCTGAATTCCAGGCTGGTGCCCCAGCAGAGAGGCGGCTGCCCTCTTTTAAAGCCTCATCTTTTAGATAAGCAGAGATGAACTGGAAGTTCATCAACTAAAATTCATTAAAACCAAACTCAACAGATTTTTGCCCTTTTTTCGCTACCAGCTAAGCCATTTAGTTCAGCCTCTGCCCTAAAGAACCAGTTTCTATGTCTTTAATGACACCAATTAAAGTGTGTGGCCCTTAATAACATGCCTTAACTTTCGGTCAGCCCTGAAGTGGTCAGGAGTTGGACCAGACGATCATTGTGGGTCCTTCCCAACTGGAACCTCTTCTCTTCTCTTCTCTTCTCTTCTCTTCTCTTCTCTTCTCTTCTCTTCTCTTCTCTTCTCTTCTCTTCTCTTCTCTTCTCTTCTCTTCTCTTCTCTTCTCTTCTCTTCTCTTCTCTTCTCTTCTCTTCTCTTCTCTTCTCTTCTCTTCTCTTCTCTTCTCTTCTCTTCTCTTCTCTTCTCTTCTCTTCTCTTCTCTTCTCTTCTCTTCTCTTCTCTTCTCTTCTCTTCTCTTCTCTTCTCTTCTCTTCTCTTCTCTTCTCTTCTCTTCTCTTCTCTTCTCTTCTCTTCTCTTCTCTTCTCTTCTCTTCTCTTCTCTTCTCTTCTCTTCTCTTCTCTTCTCTTCTCTTCTCTTCTCTTCTCTTCTCTTCTCTTCTCTTCTCTTCTCTTCTCTTNGGTGGATCATCACTGAATTCAGGCCGATAAAGGGCCGTTCTCGGGCTGCCCCAGCCGGGGTCCCCGCCCCGTCCCCGCCCCGAGCAGGCGGGGTCCCCGCTGCCGTGTCCGGCCCCCGCGGGACCGTGGGGCCGTGGGATCCCAGCCCCGGCAGCCGCCACGCCGCAGGTGAGTGGGTGCAGCCACCCACGGGGGTCCCGAGAGGGGGGGTGGGGGGGGACACAGCGGTGGGGTTAAAGGCACGGATCGCCTTGCGAAGAAAGGGTTCAGTTTGCGCCCGTCTCTTTGTGCGTGGGAGTGGGGACACGCGTGAGCTGCCGGGGGGGGGACACACCGGAGAGTAGGTAAAGGACTCGCTGGCTTTAGGGGGTGCCCGGGGTACCTGTGGGATGGGGAATTCAGGAGCTCTGAGGCTGTTTGCAACTCGCGAGGGGCTGGGGGGGGGCCCTGCCCGTGCCCCAAAACCCACGCGGAGGGGTGGGAGGGTCGGTGCGCGGGAGGCTGGAGCCAGCCCAGACAGACACCCCGGAAAATCGCTGCAGAAATAGTGCCGAGGGGAAGAAACCTTTTATTTCTTTCCCGAACAGAAGTTTTTCCACTTCCCCTGAATATAGGAAATACTTGGGGTGCTTTAGCCATCCGCCCTGGGACGTTCCCCGCAGCCCGTCTCCCGTGGGGTGGGTTCGAGCTCAGGGCTGAGATCGAATTAATTCAAGTTTGGCAGCTCAAATGGTGCTGCGGGTGGAAGCAAACCCCTTCCCGTGCCTGCGGCGAATAACCCACTGGAGTCCAAGTGACAGCGAGAGGACGGGGTGACCGCCGGGCTCCGAGGTCGGTGGCACCATTTGGTGGCGGAGGAACGACGGTTTTGCAAAACCCTCGGTTACAAATATCAAATCTGCCATCCCGGTCCCGGTGGGAAGACGTGAGAGTCCTGCCGCCGCCGTCCCACTGGGGCCGAAGCAATACGAAATCCGTGCAAAGGAGAAAAATTGCTTCTCCTCGAGGCTTTGCAGGGGGAAGAGGGGGGAGCAGGCGGGACCCCTTTGCTGGAACAGGACAAGCCGTCGGCAGCCGCGTACCTGTGGCTCGACCAAACCCGACCCGGTGGGATCTGGCCCCGGGGAGGCTGCAGGAGCCCTCGGCTTCACCCTGCAAATAAATGGCAAACCCAGGGACTTAAAAAAAAAAAACCCACAAAAAACAAACAGAAGGCAAATAAAAGCTTTGCAAGATATGGGCTGTTCAGTTTTGGCTTCTGGATGCTGGTTCAAGACTGGCTTAAAACCGACGTGGGCTCAGGAGGATGAATGTTTTGCAGGGAAAGGGGTTATTTGTTGGTTATGGAAACTTGGGGGGCTGGTTAATCCTGAGACAGGGCAGCCAGATGTGCTGTGACCTTTGTGCATCCGAATATTTCTTTCAAAAAGAATTTTCCTTCTCTGTTTTCAATCTGGAATTTTCCTTTTCTTTCCCCATTTCTGCCTCTCTTTCTTTTTTTTTTTTTTCTTGTTCCTCTTATGAATGCTCTCTTTGACGGAAGGACTCCAGCTCGGGCCGCGGCTATTCCTGCACGCAGGCAGGTACGCGGTTGGCCCCGCCGCAGCGGAGCGACTTGGCGTGAGCTCATAAAACTTGTAAAGCACAAACGTCCCTCCCGTGGTGCCCTCCGGCCAGAGCGGGGTGACCAGGGATGCATGGAGGGGGGAGAAAGGGGCACCCATGGGTGCTGCCCTCCTTTCACCTTTCCAGGCCTGCTGCAAGCGTCTGCCCCGCGCGTCGTGGGGTGGCTGCGTGTCCCCCGACGTGCTGGGCTGGTTTTGTAGCCCCCCCCAGTGCAGCTCATGTTTGCTGCTACATCCCCCCCCCGTCAGGGATTTTGGGTTTTTTTTAACTGGGATCTTTTCTGGGAGGGTGCCTCCGGGGCGGGGAAGTGAGTAACGCTGGCTGCGGCCGGCGTGGGGACAAAACTGCACCCGTGACATGGGTGGGTGATGCCGTTGCGTTGGCAGGGAGGTGGCTCTGTGTGGGTGGCCGTGTCCCCACCACCGGCACCCAGCCTGCCTCCAGTGCTGCCCTTTTTGTTTTTTGTTTTTTTTTTCCCTTTATAAAAAGTGTTTTGAGGCTGAAATAAATCGTCCTGACTTGTGAGCGCAGCAGACCCGTGCACTTTTTTTGGGTAGATGAAATGCAGAGCTCCACGTTGACCTGTGGTTCTCAGAGGACGAGGGTGCTCGTGCAGTTCATGATACCGCGTATGGGGCTTCCCCGTCAGCAAAGCGCAAAAACCCGGTGAAAACCCTTCAAGAGGCTGGAGGTGCAGAGCTCTTGGTGCAGAGCAGCACCACGTCCCTGCGGTCCGGTCCCCGCTCTCCGCTTGACGCCAGCAGCGTTGTAGGGTCAACGATGGCGCTGTGTCAACGATGGTGTTGCATCAACACCAGCCCCACGGCAGCCGATCTCATCCGGAGGGTGCTTGGGCTGGGTTCAGCCCCGGAGCCGTGCAGGCTGTCGTGGCGGTGACGGGTTCTCCTGCAGGTATCAGACGAGGGTTCGTTCCGTGGTGCCGGAGCTGTCAGCTCTGCCTGGCGGGTACGCAACGGGGACGCACCAATTGCCAGACCGCTGCTCCCATAAACTGTAACTTCTCAAAAATCTCTTATTTTTTAGACGGTGTACGTTTAAAATGACTTAAGTGTCCCTTGTCTTTTTGTTTTAGGAAAAATGTCAGACGGTTTCTCTGTAAGTACGGCTTGCTTTAAAAAAAAAAAAAGCGGGGGCTGTGATTGTTTAATTGCCTTGAAGCGGGGACCTTCGGCAGGGTGGGAGCGGGGCTTCGCTATCCTGCGTAACTCCCCAAATCCCCTCCAGTTAGGACAGCATTTACTGGTTTTCTGGAACCCCCCCACCGCTGCTCGGGAGCCGTTGAGCTGTCGGCTCAGGCTGTAGCCTGCAAAAGCTGGGTGCTGGGGGACTCAACCCCAGCCCGGGATGAATGTCACCCACCTCTCACCCTCCTCCTCTCCCCTCTGTCCCCAGTTATCCGACGCTTTGTCCAGCGGCAACAACCCCAACCCCAGTGCCCCCCCACCCCAAGGCTGGCCCTCCTGGGGGAACCAGCCACCAGCTCCTGGGGGGTTCCCGGCATACCCCGGCCCTCCGGGGACCTATCCTGGAGCATATCCTGGAGCACCGGGGCCATATCCTGGAGGACCAGCAGGACCGGGACCATATCCAGGAGCACCTGGAGCATTCCCTGGAGCACCAGCAGGACCAGGGCCGTACCCTGCCCCAGGACAACCACCCAGTGGCCCTGGATTTGGGCCCCCTCCTCCGCAGGGGGGACCAGCTCCTCCCATGGTAATGGCTCCATCACATCATAAGGGTTTCTGCGTCCTCACTGCCTGATTTTGCCGGTCAGGGGAGGGACCTGGGGCTGGCTGTCCCCAGAAGGCGGGGGGGGTGACATGACCTGTCACCATGTCACAGGGCTGCCCTGGTGTGTTGTCACACCAAGACCCAAGCCCTTACCTGACGTGCTTTATTTTGTTAACACTAAATCCCGGTTTTCTCCCAGAAAATCCCCTTCGAGCTGCCCCTGCAGGCAGGACTCGTCCCTCGGATGCTCATAACCATCACGGGGACCGTCAACCCCAACCCAGACAGGTATGGGGGTGTCCAGCACTGAGGGCAGGGGGGTTCTGTGGGGTGCTGCTGGACGGAGCAGGGAGGCTGGAATTTCCTTTCTGTTCCTAAGAAACACCTGCTTGGTGTAAAACACAAATATTACATTAAATAAATATGGAAAAGCTGCCAGAAATGCCCCATCATTGCTCAACAGAGGCTGTGGGTTTTTTTTCCTGCCCACTTGCTGCTACTTCTGGCAAGCCCCGTCACGGGCTTTTTGTGTAGATAAAACAGTGATTCCATTATTGTCTTTACAGGTTTTCATTGGATTTCAAGAAAGGGAATGACATTGCCTTCCACTTTAATCCCCGCTTCAAGGAAGACAACAGGAAAGTCATCGTGTGCAATTCGATGTTCCAGAATAACTGGGGAAAGGAGGAGAGGACAGCTCCTAGGTTTCCATTTGAAGCTGGAAAACCCTTCAAGGTAGCAAAAAAAACCAAAAAAAACCCAACCTGGTCTCTGTGTAGCCACAGCACCCGCACCGCGTGTGGGAGCGCTTGGGCACGGCTGTGTAACAGGACTCGCTGGAAGGACGTTGGTGCTTTTGCACAGGGATCGGCTCCCGGGGTTGCTTTTGGGGCAATCGCCCGGTGTGCTTCCCTGGCCGTCCCGCACAGCAGGTCTGCGACACCTCCCCTGCACTTCTTACCCCTCCTGCAGGTCCAGCTGCCCAGGGTATTTCTCTCCACTTCTGCTATTCCCATTTATTATTAAATCCTCCTCCTGCAGCAGTTGTTGGGCCGATTTCTACACAGCATTTCCCCCATTAGCAGCCAAACTCTCTTCATGAGTTGTTTTTTTTTGTCTAGCAAAACAGGTTCACATTTGGTGAGAATGCGGCTCTCGCTGCGTGAACCGTACAGTACTGCTGCTTGAAATTGCTGTCACAGGCACATGGAGACAAAAACTGTGGGCTAAAACATGGAGGAGGAAGAGTACAGCAGGGCTTTGGGGAAAGAAAAGGTCACCAGTGGTTTTTGCAGCATGTCCCACCGGGCTGGATTCAGCTGGCACCTTTAGCCAGCGCCAGCCGCTCGGCTCTGTGACGTAAAACTTCTTCCTAGAAAAAAATCTCTTTATCTTTTGGCTGATTTGGGGTTTTTATTGCAGCTCCAGATCCTTTGTGAGGTGGATCACTTCAAGGTAGCGGTCAACGACGCTCACTTGCTGCAGTACAGCTTCCGTGAGAAGCAGCTGAACGAGATCACCAGACTGTGCATTGCTGGGGACATCACCCTCACCAGCGTTATGCCGACCATGATTTAACTATGGTGGTGTCATTTCACTGCAAACTCTGTGCTCTTAATACAGCTGTAACAGAAGTGCCTTCTTACATGAATCGTTTGAGGTAATAAAACATACTTTCACAAGTAAAATTTGTTTTCAATAAGATCTCAAAAGACACAACATCCTCCAGCAAGCCAAGTTCAAGTGTGGAAGTATCTGAATTCTTGCTGTAGAGACAAAAAAATCTCTTTCCCGAAGGCTGACAACTAGGAACTGTTAGATCTGAATGGAGAGGAGGACTTGGGAAAGCAGCCTGTGGACTAGGGCAGCCATCTCCAACCCCATCTTCTCCAAGTGCCAGGCAGCGGTCAGTAACTCAGTGGTTTTAGCCTGTTGTTCTGCTAGGCGGAGCAGTTATTCCTTTTCCACTAAAGGAATCAAAGTAATGCAGCAAAGGATTTAGGGCCCCCCTCAGGGGAGGAGGAGTTGCACGATCAGGCTATGGCTGTGTTGTGCATAATTCACAGAAGTGTTGCCTCACTGTAGTTGTCCTCTAGGAAACACTGGAGAACAGGGAATAGTTGAGAGCCTCTGAGCCTGACCAGAACAAGGGATTTCAAGAGGGGCTGCAGAGCCGGAGGAAGCAAAACCTCTCCCCTAGGCCACGGCTAGAAGAGTTACCCCTCTCCTTCGGTTCAAAGGCCCATTCTGGTGGCCCAAATCGGCATGTCCTGAACACACTTTCTTCCCAAGGGAGATCCAGTTTGCCCAAGTGTTACATACTCCATGGAACTGGTCACGAGCCTTGCACTTCTCTCCCCTCATCGCTTCTGTGTGAGTCAAGACCGGTTTCAAGGGTGGGGTGGTTTATTGGCGAGTTCACCTCGTGAGTCAGGCTGGTAGGAAAAGAAAAAATGTTCCCTTTGCTGTGAGTCATTCTGGTCTTGTCTGCAAAACAAGAACAGCGCAATAGCCGCTATTAAAGTTTTCAAGGATCTCTTTGACGTGTCTTATAATTTTTTTATAACAGTTGCTTCATTTATACTTGGAGATGCCAAGTTACAACAAGCACAGTGTTGAAATTTCCAGCAGATGCAGCAGCCTAGACCAGCACACTGCTAAGTGTATACATCAGATGTCAGAAATCCCTCCTTAATCATTATTCTGATGACTGAACAGAGCAGGCAAGTCATTAAAGAGCTATTTTTGTTTGAAACTATCCATATAACTGAAGTTTAGTAATGAAGAAAGTCAATTCCAGCACAGTAACACCAAGCCACATTAGCTTCCTCTATTTATTTCAGTGTAATCAGTACACAGCTTCCAGGTTAAAACTTCAGTCAGACACGCTCCCCCAGCTGTAGGGGCAATGCTTAATGCAGAGGGATTTGAATTACCTTTGTTTGGTTTAAAATAAAGGCTAGTGGAAGAATGTGTGTATTACACTAAGGTCACCATTACAAGAAGAAGCCCAGTCAGGTATTTGTTAAAAATGTAACGACTGGAGGCACTCTAATACTACTACTCAGATAAAGAGTATATATAACTGGTGTGCTCCTTAGGCATAAATATATAGCGGTCCAGATAAAAGAATGCATAAGGAATAAGATACAAGAAGAGGCTGAGGTTGACATGTCAAGCGTTCAGAGAAAGAGGTTAAGAGATTTTCACATGAAAAAGCAGAGTATAGGGTTTGGCTTGAAGGTATTTAAGATATTTGACAGATAACTGTGTCCTTAAAGGAAATCCTAATCAATGCCTATTTTAATACACTGCCAGGAAAAGATATTATCTGACTTTGAAATCCTGGTTCTTGAGATAGTTTCTACTACGACAAAGCAAGTGGTTGTTAACACCAGGAAGACTCCCACAGGGAAGAATGACACGCATCAAAGCCTGCCACATCTGATCAGGCAGAGCTGTTACTGCACGGAACAGAGCCCAGGGGTGCAGCTGTACCCTCACCGCAGCGAGGGAGTATGAAACAGCACTTCGGGGGAGGCGACAGGCCGAGTCTTACCCCTCGCATCAGAAATAGGGCACAGGTACAGCTAGTCTGACAGGCATCTTATAATTCACAAGGTAAGCGAGGTCAGGACAGAAAAGGTTAAAGACGAATAGTTTTACAACTTGAAGTAGACAGGAAATACATGAAGTTATACAAAAATAAAAATATTTCAGGTCATAGTCAGAATATGCAAGTGCTGGATACAGCAAGTATAACCAGTGAACACCCCGCTACTAATATACAGCAGAACTTACAGTGCATAATGACTGCACCATAAAACCTTACAAAACATTTTCATAAGTTCCACTACAAAATACTTCAGGTATCCATTCACTCAGAACACAGTTCAGGGGTAACAGACTGTATTCCAGATACACTCTGTGGTTTGGGGTTTTTTTGTGTTAATATAATTTACACGTTTCGAATTTGAAGTCACTCGTTCATTTTTTCCCCAGAGGGAGAAAGGGGAGAAAATACAATAAGGTCACTGAATGCTTCAGCTGCTGCAAACTTCTGAGCTTTGTTCTTGACTGGAGTGAAGGGAAGCTCAGCATCCAGCATTGGCTGTAAGAGAAAACAGAATGTGAAGTAAGTGTTTGAGGACCAATCATCTGTTCTGCAAAACAGCACTGCAGTGACACACAAAATAAGCAAATAGCAAATTCTCCTTTCCCTAACAACATCTGTATGAACACCCAGGTCAACAGTAATTACTGCCAGGCAACCGCTTACGTAGGGTTGGTGCCTGCCTACTTCAGAGGCCGCTTAACCATCACAGGACATAAACCAGCAGAAAACACTTTTGACGAGGGAACAGAAGCAGCATGCAATTCTCTTGCCTCTCGCTCAGCACTGTGGACACATCGTAGCTTTAGAATAAGAAAAGCACAGAGCTGCCAGGCAGACCCGAAACCTGCAGCAATTCAGTAGATGTAAGTACACTAGAAGTATACTCTAAAAGTTAAAGCTATAACAAAAGGGCTGAGACAGACCTGAGAAACTCCAAGAAGAAAGTGGAGGAAAAAGGCCAGACCCTTCACTATGTTAGTAAATATTTCCAAGGAAATACACAAGAAATGCAATTTAAAGGATCAATCTGAATAAGAATCATACATTCTTCTGCTACAAATGTCTTTGCACAGTGTGAGCCTAAGCAGGGAAACAGGAATCGTGGCTTGTGTTTATAGTAAGTTATACGAACTGGCTTGGTAATGTCTTAAAGTTTAATTTACTTCATGCAGTAACTGATTCTGCAGGAAAGGTTACAGTACTGTAACACGCAGATTGCCTTAGTCAAATAAACCTGAAGGTCAACTTACCGTATCAAAAGGACTTCTCCCAATGGATGTTAAATCACTACATGAAACTTCTGAAAAATAAGAATATTTAATTTATTTATTTTTTAAAGTTAAAAAGTTTGAAGTCTGATGCTGCCAAAGCTGAAAAAACAGTATTGTTTTCTGCCTTTACAGGAAAAGCAAAACACACACACCTCTAAACTGTCTGTATTTACTTCTATTTCAAGCCTTTTATATTAGCTTTCTCCTTCAATTATCACATGGAAACTACACAGAAAACCTGAGGGGCAGTGTTTGCTCGTGCGCAAGGCATGTTCAAGTCACACGAGCTAAAGGAGGTTTTGCTAACAGCATACATAGATTAACCAAGCAATGACAGTGATTTCAAAGAGTGATATTTAGACTATCATAAAACTTCAGAATAAACATACGGCTCCAGCAGCACCACACAAACTGTGCTAAGCAGCTTTACGATACGCACCTGTTTGGTGTATTTGTGGTTCTCCAGACTGAGCAAAATTAGTCTGTGGGCAAGTCTCCTTTTCCGGACTGCACATGAGTATATCTTGTCCTTGTTGTTCTGCAGCAGATAGTTCCATCTCTTCCATGCCATCCATTACTTTGAATTCACTGCTAGGATTTTCCAGCACCTGAAAAAGAGGAATTTTAACTGTCCCTTGCCCTCAGAGTGGCTAAGATGTCTGCAGTAGCTATATTTGCTTCCCTGAGAGCCAAAAGGAAAGCATCAGTGGACATGAAGGCAGCACCTATGACAAGGAAGCTTTCTTATTTTCTGTTTTGTCTGCAATAAAAGGAAGCTTGTCAGCTTTTGATGCAGAAAGCACAAAGATGAAAAGGTAGCCAGGACATTTGAGGGATGTGAGTTTACAGAAACCAGCACATGCCTGTTGTCAAGCCCAGTCCGTACATCTAATCTGCAGTTTTTATAGACAATTCAGGAGAGACAGAGTTTTAACTCCAGACAACGTACAAAGGACAGGCAGGACAAGGCATGCAGCTTAACACTATGCTCCATTTCACATGAAATATTTCCCAAATATCCTTGAAAGCCTGAGAATCTCTTCGGGCGTATAAAGGAAGTTCTTCCTCGTGAAAGAAGATTTTGAACTTAAAGTACCAAAAACATTCTCAGTATTTCTCTAATGCGACTTTACCTGAAGAAAAACCTATCAGCAATACCAAAAGTTAAAGATTACCAGAGTTTTCCCCAGATAGCAGCACCACAAACAAGCAATTTCTCATTTGACAGGGAAAGGAGGAAGTAAAAGGCTTAAGAACAAATTAGTAACCAAGATTATTATTATTTTTTTAATATATATTTTACATACGGGGAGGTAGGGGGAGGAAATGACTGCTGTAATCATACGCAGATCCAAGCAGTAACAAATAAAATTAAAGCGCTCCATTTCCAATGAAAGGTACTAAATGGATGATTAACTGCAAAGCTTTCGCTGAGCAGCACAACATCATCTAAACTAGGGAGGCTGCATTCCTGGTTTTTTAAGGCTACTCAAACACAGGCATGTCACCAAGTCCTCAGGCATTTCAGGGTATGGATTTCAGAACTCTGATACTTGTATCAGTAACGCTGCTCTTGCTATACCTTTAAGTAACAGCCCAACGTACTGCTCCGGCAGCATGAGGACAGAGAGAGCTAAATACTACTGTTGCCTTTAGTCACGGTCCCCAAATGCAAAAGCATTTTAAAAAATTCACACTAGAAAACAGATAGTGGATTTCAAAGGAACATTGCTTGCCCAAGTGACAAGTGTCATCAGAGCAGCCAACAAAAGATAGCCGCCGAGGACCATCCTCAAACTGCACCAGTCCCTACCTACATCCATACTGAGAAACAAAAAGCACCAGCCTGAGGAACACAGAAGATATATTGATGAGGATTTGATCAGAAATCCAAGTGTCTGGGGCTAAGAATTTTTTTTTTTTTGCTAATAATAATAAAATATTTAAAGCACGTACATGAACTATGCATGACTTACCTTAGTTCCCTCTGCTGTGCCAGCAACAGGACAGTGTTCTTCTGCAACTATGGAAATGCTGAAAGAGAAACCAAAATGTTTTAATTCTTCTCAATCACCTTCATCAATCATCTTCAATCACCTTTTGACTTACTCAACTGATCTTACAATTTGTTCTACTATTATGCTTGCTTGTTTGACACTGGCCAGCTATATCAAATTCTCTGGGCAAAAAATAAAAACTTCTACCCCAGCAGTGACATTACATTTGGGCAAAGCTCTCAGTATTTGCTTGAGGGAAGGAAAAGACACGAGGACTTTGCAACCTTTATCACTGCCAAGTTGAAAGGTAACATTTAATCGGTATCAATTCTTCCAGTTAAAACTACAAAATTATTTGTACAAAGTTAACTAAAAGCTGCCTTAACATGTCTACCTTTGTTCAAGAAAACCACCAGGAAGTTTTTCCAGTGGGGAAGTGTTTCCAGTGGGAAATTGGTGCGTTTTCAAATTTTGTGCTGGGTGGAAGCCTTTGAGCACTGGTGGTGTTTGGTTTGCAGTTGTATCCTCCAGGTTACGGAGAACAGAAGGCATGCTCTGATGCAAAGCTCTACTGGATGATCTTGGAGTTGCCAGTTTCTCAGATGTCTGCTGGGAAGATCTGCGAGGTGTGTTTGAAAGCAAGCCTGAAAAAGTGTGTTTAACACTTCATTACTACAGCAGTTTCCAAAAGATGAAATTAACTGTTTGTTAGGATTCTAGCTAGGAACACTATTGCTTTCTGCTTGCCGAATTGTCTTATACAAATATTATACTGAAATCTTATGTACACTGCAAGGAGAAATTGAAAAAAGGTGACGAGAGTAGGTCAATGAGTTACAATGTTAACTCCAGCTAAGCAATTTAGTAATGACTATCCCTTCATAAAGAACCTGAAATAATGAGACTTGCTGTTCTTATTAAAAAGTCCATCTGGTGAAAGTTGTCATGAATTTCCATCTTTCACATTAGGTAACTTTAATAGAATTAAAAAGACACAGATTGAGAATTGATTCTTACAACAGATTTTCTGCTAGAGCTTGCTTAAACCCAGTGTTGCTCAAAGCTTTTCAGAAGGTCTCCTCTACTAACAGGAAGCACACAAACAAATTCCTACTCTTGTGATGAGGAAGGAGATCTACACAAAAAAATAAACTGGGAAATTCAAAGTCAATTTACGTGCTAGAAATGGGAGAGAAGCAGAATGACTCCCAAAGAATCAAGGATTAATGAAAATATTGGCTTCACATAGATTGCAATAAGATAGACAGTGAAAATAAAGTTATATTTTGAGCACTTGCTCAAAAACCCCAATTAAACAGCTTTTACAGAAGACTGGAATTATGTTACAAATTTGTTGAACATGAATACAGATTACAGATATACTTTATTTGCAGCTTGGAAAACAGCACTGCAAGAGACTTAGTTTAAAAAAAAATAAAAAATCCCAATTCCTGTTTTACAAGTAGAGAACATTAGCCTGCATTGACTTTAAAGTTTGCCCGCTAAGTCTGGGAACAGATTAAAACTTCATTGTTAAATACATGCTGAAAAAAACACAAACCAGCCGCTTTTACTTCTCAAAGCAGAGATTTCTTGTTGCCATAATCACTCAAATCAGTACGTTCATGTAGAACAGTTTACTTTGGATCCCTGATGTAATTAACGACTAGTTTAAATATTGTGTCCAGCACTGGAGTTGTATCCATTATAAACAGCATAATTCCTCTCCCCAGTGAGATTGGTTAAACTCTCTTCAATACTTTCAGGTCACAGAAGTCATGATTAAGCTTCACCCACCTGGAAAGGTTTTCACAGGGCTTTCAATTCTGAAAAATCCCGCTTCAAAAACCACTTTTTCTACTTCTGGTAGTTTCTCCTGTTGTGTACAATCAAGAGCTCCATCATTCTTCATTTTATCCCTCATAGCTGCTTTTATAGCAGCAAGCCGGTTGCGGGCAGCAATTCTTCCAGCCGCTCCGAGATTTGGTTTAGATACTCCATTTGGAATAGTCTTTTTCTGAAATTATAAGAAAGCCTAGGTCACATCTGGAAGGTTTGGACAGAAGCAATTGCACAGGACATCTATGCAGCTGCTGGCCACAGAGACGGCAACAGGCAACAGACATGCTGGAGACAAGGTCTCAGTTCATCTCTGGAATCTCTTGGACTGCCATTCTGCTATGAAGGTTCATTTGTGATGACAATATTAAGGATTTTTCATAGTGAGCCTGCAGCTCAGAAATACTCAGTACACCTTTTTTTTTTTTTCTTCTAACAAATCCAGTTAACATCTTTTAAAACAGAGGGATACAGGGACTCCTAGTGGCAGGGAGACAAAGTAACTGCAGGACAGACACCAGTCAGCCAGTGGAATCTCTCCCAGCATTCAAATTTTCAAAGGAAGTTTTGTGTCTTGTACCATCTGAAGGGCTCTGACATTTATGGGCAGCTCACACTGACTACATTCCCTCCAGTTTTGTGTGCCTGGAGTTTCTTACCAACCTTCAGATAGACTTTATGATTAGTTGAGCAGGCCCAAGGAACTGGATGGAGTTTAGGCAATGCAAATGTGACTTGGTATTCAGTCATTAGAAGTAATTATATATTCCAAATCAAAGAGCAGATAAAACAGCTTACATTAAAGGTTATTTTGTAATAAGCAATAACTTATTTTGGACCGTGTCAGAACCATTTGTGCTTAGAGAATTAGTAGTATAATGCTACCCATGGTACTGTATTAATGAGACACCATTGTAATTCAGCACTCACGGCTCAAAACTGGCAGCCACTGCCAAATTCCTGTGTGGTTTCCTCTTCAGTTAAGTCAGTGCCAATATCAGTGGGTCCAGAGAAAACATTCTACATCTGAAGGGTAAATTTCTATTCTAAATTTAACAGACTTGCCTTACTAGCAAAGAGTGACTCTAATGACTCCAAAAGAGGCAACTATCATTACAAACACCAACTAATACAAGTGCACTCGGGAGATGCAAGAGAGAAGGGTGCATCTTGAGAGGAATTTCACTGCATTTTTAAACATTCATATCTAAAGAGGCCAGATGAGTAGGGCTTTAGAAGGAACTGCCATTTAAGAAGGGTATTCATTAGTGCAATAGCAGCTTACTAGTTATTTTAGATATCTCAACACACTGTTGCATCTTGATGCCTTAGGAGACACGCTCTAGGGGCTATTCATACCTTGACAATTGCTTTGCTTGGGACATCAAGTGGTTGCCAGTCATTTTCTTGAAGCTTCTTCAGATTATCAAATTTTTTATTCACATCTTCTATCTATTGGAAATCCCAGAAAAGTCCAGGTTTAATTTGCAAGGACTTCTCAGATTCAAAACAGAACAGTGTTTCATAAAAATCAGGTAACAAATTTAAGCATAGTCATGCATCTAGGTACTTCAACTGACGTTAAGCATTAAACGCTCTCAATACAGTTGACATGAAGGTTACACTAACATTCACAAGCTTCAGATTAGATGCCAAGACTGGTATAATTTCTGTAGTTTAAAGGTTAGTAGGGGAAGTATCGAATCGTTCAGTAAGATCTAACATCTAAAGTGAAGGAGCTGGTTTACAACCTGTTCTTCTACTGAACTTAAGCACTTTGACAATGGTTGCATGTAAGGAATGCAAAAGAACACATTGCATAAGGCTTTATCCAAACAAGCACGAGTCTTCCATTATGCAGGAAACACACCATGCAAGCTTGTTTGCTCTTTTAAACTGCTGGCCTGAGCAGCTTCATGATGCAGTCTGCGCTTGTTCGTGACAAACTAGCTCTGCAGCATTACCTCCTCCCTGACCGGCACTCAGTGCAACAGCCTTGTTCTCCTTAGGCTTTGTAAATGAGACACTTGCCTCATTTGCTAGCAAGGCCATACGAGGCTCATGTAGAGCAGAGCTGTAACTGAAGTGACAAGTCCCTCACATCCTCCCCGAAACTCAGAGGACACAAACAAAAAAACAAATGCAAAAAGGGACAGAGTTAGCAATTCTGTCACTCCACATTTATCTAAGGGAAAAGGCGAGGATGCTCAGGAGATACTTGAGCTGCTCCCAGATACATCATAAGCATAGGTAACCCTGTGATTCAAGGTACAAGCTCTAGCAAAGTTCCCCATAAACATCTCTGATGTATAAGCAGGTCAAACCCTTACACTTTCTGGAGGGAATTCAAGACCTACAACTAGGACCTTAACAATAAATCCATCTTTGCATTTAACTAGTTACAAGTTCCTTTGTCAAATGCTGATTTACAAATACTGTCAAGAACTATTTTGATCCTTTAGAATATTATATTTCTTTCTGAAACCAATGGCAGCATCAAAAGAGAAATAGAGCTGAAGGTTTTCTGCCACCTCAGCTCAGCCCTAAATAAGGGTATTGTAGTTTCTGCATTATTCTCAGACTGAAGCATAGAACCCCTACTTTTCATGAACTCCTGGAATTTTCCAAAAGCTCTTAGCTTTTGGTCCAGGTAGACATTGTGACTGTATTCTCACTCCAACCCACAACAAGACTTGGCTACATGCCTTCATTCCAGAGAAAAACAAGACAGGCCACAAGAAGACACAACAGATGAACAGGTCCACAAATTATAAATTGTAGTATACCAGCGGACCCTGTTCACCATCGCAAAGTGTTAAACAAGGACCTGCATTTCTACATTAAAAAAATCAGAACCTGAATATTGAAAAATCAAAAGAATAGTTTCAATCCATTGCTCGTAAATAACCCCATCAACTTTATTCTAGCAGGTTAACATGCAAGTACATACCTGAAAATTAACCATGTCCCAAAATCCATCTAAGTCTGTACACATTGTTTCTTTTTCACCCCGTTTAAATTCACAATTATCCACCAGTCCTTCAAACTGTTTAAACCTTTCTGCTATGAGCAGTCTTGTCTGACCAAGTGTCATGCGAATAAGATCTTTAGCTGATAGCAACAAGAAAACAATAAAGAAAGTACATCTTAGAATAATTCATCATTACACAATTGATTTAAATAAGTATTTGAAGAGTCTGGAATTTGTTTCTTGTTTGAACTATGTTCACCTAATGCAGAGCTGCAATACAATTCAGCTGGAGCACACTTATCTATTGAACTGCTCTCATCTCACTGCTTTCAAGAAAATGTTACTGTCTCCCATAGTCTTTAAGATAAGCATTGACAAGTCATCTTCACTTTCCCAAATAAGGACACTTATTCTATGTTAAAACCTAATTTTATTTTAAAAAAATCAGCTTGGCTGAAGTTCATACATTTATATATACTTAAAACTGACAACAGAAAAACTATTTCAATATGCACTGTGCTCACTTTGGTGTCAACCACTATACACGAGTTCTAGTGTTAGGAGATAAAGCATCCCCCTTTGTCCTGAGGCAGATACAACTCTCAACTTTATCTAATGCAACTTTTACTAATTGGTGTAGACAGCACTCTTTCGCAAATATGTTCAGATACACATACTTCCCTCTGTCCACTGCAGTTACCCCTTCTAATGCCTATTACAGTTTAGTCTTACCATCCTCTGGAATGTCCAGCTCAAATTTTCCATCCCACTGGAGGCACTGAGACATCAGCCTCTCTGTCTCAGACCGAAGAATGTTTCTAAAAACAAAGAGAGATTGAAAAAAAAAAATCAGGTTTTGGAGAATTCTCCAACTGTTGTCACTACTTGTGACTGTGAATGGTTACTACCCTTTTGCTTTCAGAGAAGCTACGCTGTCTTTGAGCAGAAGCCATTAGCCTGCTGACTGAGATGCAATTTCTTTTCTATTGCTTTCAAGCTTGCGTTCCTTAGGACAAAGTGTTAGTCTCCAGAATTTTATATTCTTTACTTGCACTACCAATACAAAAAGGGAGATAGGAATGTGTAGGAACTCAGGTACCAACCACGATAAGCTAATCTTGTCTCATTACTCACCTTAAGAACCTTAGAATGGACAACAGGGAAGTGAAACAAAGACAAACCTGAAATAGGGCACATCATGCTCTTGCTCTCTTATATCATCTGATTTTGTTTCAAATGCTGTTGTATCTGTAGAGACAGGAGTTGTTTCATTTGATCCCTGAATGGAAGTTTTCTCATCTGATTCACCTGCTGAAAAATATGAAAGACATTTGTTCAGAATCTGATGAAAAATAAAGACATTAGAACAATAAACTAAATGTGAACTTCATACCTTTTTCTCCTTTCAAACTTGTAGTGATTTGCTGTTCTTGAATGCCTTTAGCAACCGGTGAATTTTGACTTTTTAAATTAGGCTCTTGTGCCCTGGTTTCACTGGATTTTTCAACTATAGTACTGGAAACAACAACAAAGTACATTTAGAGTTAAGACACATTGAGAAACTGACATAAAATATTGCCAGATACACAAAAATGCCCCATTTGGGAGGCTCTCTGTCATTCAACACTACAGAACACAATTCCCATTAAAATTAATAAATCTGTGTATAGATATATATATGGCACAAATCCCTGATATATGGAGCTGCTTTACTTTAAAGCATAGACAGGATTATAGATTATATAGCTTGCTTTGCTGTTGTATTAAGTCCACATTTGATTAAGCAACAATAACAGCCATGATGATCAGGTATTTCAACAACACAACAGGTTGTTTTTTGGTTTTTTTTTTTTTTTACACAGGGATGTCTCTCTAGAAAGTTGATGTTTTCTGCAGAAAGCATCACAGAGAAGTTCACTTGCATTTGAGGCCATTAGAAGAAAGAATCTTACACTGGAGATTTTGAAAAATCCCAGAAGGCATCCGGTGACAAAAATGCATTTGCCCTAGAAGGGGTCATGGGTGTAACTTTGTAGGTTGCCAATCCGTTTAATGGCTGAAACACAAAGTTCTGAGGTGCAAAAGAGCGCGTTGTGGGTCTCCCCAGCGCAGAAGTGTTTTTGTTTTCTGCTGAGGTCTGTTCCTGTTGAAGTTCTGCTAACACGGGATGTTTAGAATCAGCTGCAGAACCTTTCATCACTGGGTCCAGTTGAGCATTTTTATCCACTTCATGTTTTGAAGTAATTACCTATAACAACACAAATTGACAAAGCAAAGACTACATTATTCAATCAATAAAGTGTTTACTATAGGCATGGGCTGAAGTATAACGTGACTGTCTGAAAGCCATCAGGAAGGGAACAGTTTCAGGTAAGTTGCTTTCTGCAATAGCATATTTGTACAGATGTGAGGATTTACCAATAGGCCCAACTACTTTTGACACCTGTAAATCATTCCAGCAACAGGGGTAGCACTTCACTACAAGGAATGCAACAATCCACTGAAGGGGCCAAAGTAGCAGAACACCTCACCTACCAAACCAGTAATTAAAATTAGCAAACACTTGCTCCCATTTTTTGCTAGAAAAAAAATGCTTTAAGGCGATAAGCTTCTCAAGAGCAGAATTACTGGCTCCAAATTCAACTACGCTTGTTGAATTAATCACAGTTTATACACATACTCTAATCCAAAGACCGAAGAAAAAGCTACAATAAGATGATAGCTGAGGAACGCAGCCAAAGACAAGTGTGGGTAGGACCACAGAATGTCATTAAAAGAGGAGAAAAAGTTAATCAATACGTTGAATCCACATTCCTATGAGATGAGTGACCAAATAGTCATACAGAACACATTTCTGAAATATCTGTATTGAGATATTGTTAGCTCAAACCAGCCAAAAGAGCTTAGAATGTTTTTCCAGAAAATATGCATCTTCAATCCACTGAAAGTCTCGTTAGACCTTAGATATCCCTGCTTGGAATGTTAAGCCTTGAATTCAACTTTTAACACACTTCTGGTAATAAGATGACTGAGTTTACAGCAAGACCTTACCGACTGGCAGCACAAAGCAACTCCTGCCTGTGAAGAGGTACTTACCCAGCAAAGATATAAGTGCCTCTTCACCTCCCGTCAATGTTTGTGCGTGATTGCATCAGTTTTAAGAGAATACTAGAGCACAGCTGCAGTTACGGAAACAAGGGCGGAGGTGGGAGGCATGGAGGAGACATCAGCTTGAGAGGCAATGGTGGAGTACAAAGGAGGAGAAAAATAAATGATGATTCTTGCACTGTCAGTGCATGAATGCGTACCCAAATTGTTTGGGAGCCTGGGTTTGAGGGCTAGAATGAATTCGCATACTGCTGTCTCTATGTAGAGGTAGAAAGGTTTTGTTACAGTGGTGACACTGAGAACCACCATGACTGCCTTTATGATATGTCTGCCTTGCAGAGAATAACATTTATTTCTTTATTTCTTCATGGTTCAAAACCTAAGAATGCATTTATTTCTCAGCTTCTAGTCTCATCTTGTTACCTTAGCATGAAAAGGAAACATTCAGAGTATGTATCAAAAAGGAACGAACCACACAAAATTTACAAATGCTAGATAAAACTAGCAAAGCAGGCCTTTTTTTTAATCAGTTAAAACAACAGACATGAGATATGTCATGTAAGAACTTCTTGTCTAATTTAAATCATTGTCCAGATGTTGATTAACAATCAAGTCATCCATATAAGCAAACTACATTTGATCTTAATTTAAAAAATACGGCAATATGAATACATACAGCTTCTTCCCAAAATCTGGCTTATTAGTGAACTTATACTTGTGTTCAAGCACAGAAGTAATATTTGAGCTACAATTACACTGTTATTGGCTCTTAAATCAGTTTTACTGCTTTTCCACTTCAAATATTAAATTACCTACCTCCATGACATCAGGTTTGACTGCTTTCTTGTGCTTTTCTACATTTGCTGTTTTTCTTTGTGACTGGTTACCTAGAACGAGAGAAACTCCCAAAGGTCAACAATGCATGTGATTAAGGCAATCTTTCACCAAAAGATTGCCATAAAAAAATCCAGTGGTTAGAAACAGGGAGAGACTATTTTGTTTCTTGAGTGGGAGGGGGCTAGAGGGCAGACAACTAATTTCATTCAAAAGAAAACCTGGCCTAGGATTTAACAGCCTATTAAGAGATGTATCAGCAAAAAAGGAAAACATATTCATTAAGTCATTAGTCTTTAGCTGTTGTCATGTACTAAAAATAAAAGTTACTTTATTTCCTTAAAGGCTGCAGAGATAGCATGAAGTCAATTTGAGTTCATATTTTTAATTTCTACGTGGTGTAGTATTTTTGTTGGTGAATTGAAACTGATACTTTTAAAGCTGTGCTTTCAGCCCAGGGGCTAACTTCTGTCCTATATAGTACAAGGGACTCTGCAAAACATTCTGGAGAATTTCCTGAGAATAAGAATATATACTAAAAATTTTGCCTTCAGTAACCATTAAGCTCCCTTATCCTAGTAAACAGACAAACATGGATGAAGAGAAATTCCCGACCTGGAGAACAGAGACTCATTTCTTCCAGAGGTATCTGTTCCTGATCACAGACTTAATAATCATGCATCCTGAACACAGTGATACACCAAACTGGCAAATCTTTATCAGTTCTGGCTTTGTTCTTTCAGTTTATAATTACCATATGGATATTGATGCTCCACACTGATGGATTTTATGGGAAACTGTCCAATGTTGGTTTCAACATCTTGATTTAAATATTGCTACAGAGTTCCAGATGATAGTCTGCGCGATAAAGTATTTAGTCCTTTTCTTACGTGACAACTTGTCACAATTTGCATCCAATCTATCTATTCAAAGGAGGTAGTTACACAGCAGAACGCAGCGTGCTAAGAGAGTTCAGAACAAGCTGCTATGTGTTTCTACAGCACAAGAGTGCCTGAGTTACAAGCAAGATCCTAAAGACAACAGAGCTTAGGATATCATTTAACGAGTCCAACAACAGCATATGAACGTACATATGTTGTTTCCAGTGCTCGCTTATCCAGCACTAGATGGTATCTCTTTACAGCACCCTATTCCAATACTTACGTATCAGGCCTGAGCTACACAAGCAGGACCATACTCCCTGCCTCACTTACCAGGAGCAGCAGCAGCCGACGTTTTCAGCGTCTGCCTCGCTGCAGCGGAGGCTGCTCTGGTGATTCTTACGTTTGAGGTTATCTGGACTGCAGTCTGCAACACTGTAAGAAATATTAATTCCAGAGTATTCAAAGCTTAATAAGGAGCTGCACTCAAGTAATATAACTGAATTTTTACATTTTGTAGAAATCAAAAGCGCACTAGCAATTATCAGTTGCATTAATCAGTTGCATTAGTTTGTCTGAATCAACAGGTTTGGGGTATTTTTTGTCAGTTCAGTGCAAGCAGTGCTAAACACAGACAGCACAGCTGAGCCTCGGCATCAAGGCAATGCTCTGGAGGATCTTGATTGAAGATGTTTTTGTTGGACAGTAGTACCTCCAGGAACATCAAGGTACCAGTGTGCTAGGTGCCATGTAGAAAGCTTAAGGAACTCTTTGCAATATTCCCTGCAATCAGAGTCGTCAACATCCTCATTTTACAGATGAAGATTTCTAGAGTAATAACTTGCCATGGTTATTTGCACAGCTGGAAGCTTAAGCAAACCACCTCTGGGTAACAGTGATGCACAGGTCATTATATGAAAGCATTCTAAGGTCTGAATTTAATGCAATCTGACAAAGTATTCTTAAGATTAATTGCCCCCAAAATATTTTATAAAATATGACAAGTTCATGCACTGTATTACCCATCTTAATCATTTTCAGCTTCGTATTTTAGTACTGTTTCTAATATCCTTCGAAAATAATAGCATTCTCCTGCACAGAAAAAATTAACATGAGCTCTTTTTTTCATATCTTCCCTTTCTACATCTGCCTGAAATCTAGTAGCTCCACTTGGTTACTGTTAATGTTATTCATGTTTTTAATGTCAACTGCAATTCTGTGGGAGCTAGAATGACAAGTTGGGAAAAATTACTAGATAAATAACTGTAACATTTGATTTATGCAAACATTCACTTCCCTAATATTTTTACTAGTGTTTAAATACATGTAATGCATATTCTTGATTCAGCAAAAAAGGAATAATGAAGTCGAGTGGATGACAATTTTTCAAAAATTAAATGTGTTAATTGTTATATCAACCACTGATAATAGACCTTTTCAGTATTCACTGAAGGCACTACTGAAATTTATTTAAATAAAGGTCTGCTGCTTGCTAATTAAATTAGCAATGCAAAAGTCATTTCACACTGAATTACTGAATAGCTTGCATTAACATCAATATTCCACATGACTTGGCCTTATCTACTTAAGGCATGGACATCACTGTGCTATCAGAAAGAATTTCTAATCAAAAGTATTCTACTCCCTGAAAGATGGCATGGCTTTTTTTTTTGTCATTGTTGTCTTCTTAAGAAATGTATGTAACTGCCACATAGAAAGTGACAGATACAGAAAGGGCTACTGTAAAATATGAAAACATTAAGATCGTACTTGTCATTTATTGAAGAAGACAACCACACATTTGCTCAATTGTGCTAGTGTGCATCAGAAGTTTGGGCTCCTGTCTCCAACTTTATATGCCAAAGTGCTTTATCAGTAGGCTATCCTCTTCCAAACCTTTTCCAATGCTGAGTTACACAAGCAGTTTCATTTAGAGATCACAGACAACAGCATATCTGCTGTACAGACACAAGAAAGACCTCACTGAAAGTATTTACAGCTCATACAATCAGCTATTTTTCAGGCTACCCACAATACCAAGGAAAATTTGTATTTCATCTATATCAGCTATTCTTCATCTTTCCAGGTGAAGTCACTTCTGTAATAGCAGCAGGTACAACATACAATATTCTTTGAGACAGAAAGCTCTGCACAGCTCCAGATGCAAAGGCAGCCAGCAGTCATGCAATTCTGCCTGCTGATCTTTTTCTTTTCCCTCTCGTAGGGTGAATAATGAGTGACCAGGACAGCTTTTATGCTGCATTCCACTTCCCCCAGCCTATAGAGGCAACGAGTACATGTGATACCTAGAGCCACATGCCTGATGATCTTCCAGCTGCTGCCCTTGTCCTGGTTGGTAAGAATGGCTATCCTAAATACTCCTCTGTGTTTCCTACGCCCAAAAACATACTGCAGATCTCTCCCAAAGATGGTCTTTGCCTCCCTCCTATAATATCAACTACTGGCTCAGAAAACAAACCAGCAACGTCCTTTCAGATTCAGAGGTAAGGATCATACTACTTTCATACCTTTCTCCTTTTCAGCCGCTTTGTCTGTACCCATCTGTTTACGTCCTGCTTGTGTAGCGCGCAAGCTATGCCCGTTGGCACTGACCTACAAGAGAAGATAATTTTTTGTGAAGTATCAACTTTCCAGAAATGAAGCAGCCTCATTTCTTTCCTCCTCTTTCTGTCCTAGGCTCCAGTAAAACAAACGGTCAAAGAATTTGTCACAAAGGGCTTTAAAAAGTAAAGAGACGTTAAGGATAACTAAAATAGCTCATTTTAGACATGCATTGACATGCATTATCCAAAATTAAGAATTTGTCAGAAAAAGAATGAAGAAAAATATTTAAGAAACAGTTTCAGCCTTACTGAATTAGGTGCCAATTACTACTGCAACTTTGTACACATTAGGTGCTTTAAAAACAGTTTTGAGAAAAAAAAATAATCAATATTAACTCAGCCATCCCTTCATAAAGTTACAACTGGAAATCCTTCAAATGCATTAAAGTTTTGTAAGGCAAGATTGACAGATTGAAATTAGAGCTTCTTTTATAGACTACTGCTGGTGAAATTCCTCAAAAAAAACCTACTTTTTTATACAAGTAATAGCAGAAGGCACTACCAAGATTCACAGTAAATAATATGCCAACATTGAAGTGATTTTGACTTTTAATGCTGTTCTGAGCAGTAAAGATTAATTATGGGTGATACCTACAGCAATTGCACCTCAACAAAATACATCTCCACTTATAAGGCTCTAAGGAAAGATTAGATAGAAATTTGTACAAACGCTATATACCAATTTTGACTTTTACTCAGAGGGTTTACCCATTTATAATAGAGACGACAGTATGGGAAACACAAGGCAAAAAACCTCTTGCTGATAAAATACCCAACAAAATAAAGCAGACAGTTCCATGTCCAGCATATTGAAAATAGTAAATTTGGCAATGGTGGTCTAACGTATATTAATGTGAGATGAAACATTTTACAGTTTTTTAAAACATAATTTCAACTTTATGACATTAAGATGCCAAATTAGCAAAATAAATAGTATTTCAACAGTTATGTGCACCAGATCTGTCAATGTATAGACTCCAAGAAGTCAAGCTAGTACCACTGTCGGGCTAACTCAATCCCTTCTCTTTAAACAGGTAGATAAATAAAAATATTATTGCATATTAAATTGCATGCCACATTAAGTTCAACTTTAAAAACAAGTGTTTGTTCCTACTGTAACAAGTTTTTAAGAATCAGTCAGTTTGCTGGGTTGCCTGCAACTTTTTGATGCTAGAATGTGATCTAAGAGAAGAACGAACCGATGCTTTACAATATGCAATCATGACAGACTTTCAGCATTCAACAGAGTTCTCCAAGCCAAAACCAGAGTATGTAACTTCAGTCTCATTACTACCTCTACTCTTACTTGCAGCCCTCGCTGACTACAATAGTTTGTACTGAAAAAGGGACCTGGGGGATCAGTGCACTTTTCTCTGTACTGACCTAATCAAATTCTTTGTAGTTTGGTGGAGCACAGTAAGGTCTATCAGCTTGCTGAAAGCTTTTCTGATCTAATTTGTCTTTCTCACCAGGAAAATCTCCTTAGAGACATCACTCAACATGTAAGCATACAACTCTGAGTTATGGTCTGAAGGATAATTGCATCCTTCTCTCTAAATTTACTCACTGAAGTTTATATATAAAAAAAACAAACCGTAGAGTGTTTAGATGCAGTTGGTATCATGGTTTTTTCTTCTTGGTTCTTGGCCTTTGATCGAGTAATCCTCCCAGAGAAAGCAGGAGCTGCCTGGAAACATCCCCAAGGAAACAAGAGTTAACATAACATCTTCCCCCCCGTCACTGTTAGAGTCGGCTAGAAGCCTAAGCGTGAAAAGCAACACACTCATGCAAAATGGGTCAAATATGTAATCTGAAAAACTTTCAAAGTTTTAACTAAATAGGAACAAGTTACCAGTTCTAAAATAACTTAGCTGTTTCATTTGTGCATGAATCATTCCAGTTTTTGAACTGAGAACAGAGTCATAAATACAAAAATCAACATATCACTAGTACTATTTCCAGCTTTGTTTTAAAAAATAAGCCAAATTACTCCCTTATAGTTCCTTATTATAAATATTTGTAAAGCATTTACAAAATAAACTGTTTATTTGGGATAACATACACATAGTTTAGTATACAAATAGAAATTTTAGTATAGTATACTAGATATACTTCATTTAGATACTTAATATTACTCTTATTACCTTCTCTCTTGGCTTCACTATCACTGGTTCTTCAGGTACAAGTGAAAGAAATCCAGGCGCAGTTGGTCTATACAGCCCAACTTTAAACACACCCTTTTTTGCTTTCTCTCTTTGCTCTCTCAGTTTTCGAAGTTCCTTTTCTTCTTTATAGCGCTGGAGCATCTCCTTGCGTTCATTAATTCTCTTGGTGGCTGCATTTGTAGATTGTTCTGAAGCAAAGATGGAAGACAGACACGTTATAAAATCCCGAAGATATTTTTCAACCAACAATAAGCAAGTCACAAAATTTCAAAAAACTTTTCTGAGATAGAAGAGGAATATACTAAGTCAAAGATCAGAAGACTGGAATCTGTGCCTGCAAGTTTCAATTAAAGCCTTACAATGCAAATACATGTGATCTATTAGCTTGCTGAAAGGTTAAATTCTCATAATTGTTTAAACCTTTCCCACTAGAATAGTATTCAACAGCAAATTTCAACTTGCAAATACTCCTCCTCATATCTGCACGTGAGGGATACTGTAAATTCACATCCATTTTACTGTGTATAGACTGTTCCTGCAAGGTGATGTTAAAGATAATGCTTTAACTACTTATTTCATTTATTGGTATCAGGTTTTCTATTCAAACACTTGCAATGTCATTGAAAGCTGAAGTTTAGGTCACCTTTAGATATCAAGCCTGCCTCAAGCTAAGAAAAAATGAGGCACAAGTTGTATGAAACAATAAAATCTTAAGATTATGCCAAACTGGAATTACAAGTCTATCTGAAAAATTAGTATCCAAAGTTAAAATTTATTGAAGATAATCAAGATATAAATTTCTTAAATTTCATATTTGACATGATTACATAGGGATTGCACTCCTCCTTCCTGTAATCTTCTGCTATCAAAATACTAAAGGTGAAAATATTTCAAAAGAAATCTGTTAACATTTTTAAAGATTAACTCAATTCCCTAGGCTATAAGAATCCAGGAGAGCCAGGGAAGCAGAATTCAGTATATATGCAGGCCCTGTTTACTGAGAGGAAAGATAAGTTGTCAAAGCCTAGCAATTTTAAAAATAAAATTATACCATGCATTTGCCCATTTATAATTATATTATATATGTAATTATAATACCCAATTACCCATTTCTAAGCATACTTTAAGCACATGACAGACACCAGTTATGTTAGACACAATTTTAGATCAGGGTTTTTCACTTCTTGAACTACAAAGCAATCATTAAGAGACTTCTCATTGAATATTAATAGCAAAATGCATTCTTCCTTTAGCTGCTGCAGACAAACTAGAGCCAGAGGAGGATAAATCTGTACTAAGATTTTATTTTCTTAACCGTTAGAAGAACTGGTAGTCATTGTTTTTTAAATCTTAAACCTTTTCTTCAAATTAAGTTGACCACAATTAGGTTCCTGTGATAATGCCACTAAATCTACTTAAAGAAAATTTTAAAAAAGCTTTATAACAAGTCTTTACTTACTCTGTTTTACACTGCTGTTCTCTTGAGAGCACATTTCACTTGTCTCTTTTAGTTGAGAAATTCCCTTCTCTTTTGAGAGCTGAACGTTGACATCTGCCAATCCAAACTGTCTGCCCTTTTCAAACAACTTGTGCCTGTTCTCCTTTTGAAGCATTGATTTTCTGCGAGCAACTTTTGTTCTAAGGGTTTCTGTACTCAAATCCCTTTTGTATCGGCTGGCAAACTGGGAGGTAGCAGCCATCTTGATGACCCTAGACAAAAAATATCATGGTTAGGAAAAGAGCTGTCATGTTTTATTTCCCTTTTCATTAGAGCTTACACGTTAGGTACAAAGAAAGCCCTAGGTTCTTCATTTCTGCAGGTGTACCAGAGAAAATGCAAATGACAATTTCAGTAATGCCTCTGTTATTTCTCTTTATTTTATGCATTCACTAGTTTGTTTGTTAAGCGGTCAACAACTTTGACACAGAATTAGTAGGGGACGCTGTGTCACTGCCAGGGATTGTCCTGCTGGTCTGTTTTCAACACAGATGTTTTTCACGTTAAGGAGACGAGTAAGTAAATGACAAAGTTGTAGGACAATACTTGGAAGCAACATTGCCACTGAACATTTAGATTATACCCTATCTGATGGCAAGGCATTTTTGTTGTGCATCAGAGTACTTGGCACCATTTCCCAACCCAGTTTCCAGGATGCAACGGCAATACAATAGAGTTTATTTCAAGCAGGATTTCTCCCTGCTTTTTTAACCTGAGGAAGAACTGATGCAAATGTCTGTACATACTGTAAAGAGCTCCATTCCCTGCATCCCACTGCAGCCTGTCTTATCAAGGCTTTTTTATTCTGTCTTCTTGGAGAGAGGTCAGGACTAGTTCTTGCAATCAGTCTTACTCTGTCTGCCACCTCAACCAGGGTCTTTTAGAAATCTCATCTTTCGTTACTTACAGAAAGCAGCTTTATAGTAAGGAGGGTTATAGAGCTAAATTAAATAGCCAATAGTTACTCATTTTACCCGTAAATTGATCGTTTACTGAGGTCCTTAAATTCAAGATAGCAAGCTTTGATCAAGCTAAAGGAATTATCAGTGAACTAGGCTGAAAAGATCAGCCTTAACTTTGAGTGTACAGGATTTCTTAAAGTCAATTCCCCCACTCCTCCACTTCCTACCAGTATCTCAAGCCAAAAACACCACCAGCAGCCTAAGTGAAAAACCCAAATGTCAGAAGAGTACCAAAAATAAACAGAAAGAGTACAGAAATAAGTAACAAAGTACTCTTAAACTGTATATACTTATGGCAAAGGCAAGCAAGGAGAGAACTAAAACTATCTTAAGAAGGAATACAAAGTCTGTTCAGATACCACCATTGCTGGCAGCAGCAGCTCCTTCTGCCCCACTTCATGGCAGTATTCACGTCGTGAGTGACTTGCATAGCACCAGCAGTACCTGCACAACCATCTGGAAGTGCTCGGAATAGATACTGGAGATAACGTATGAGTCAGAAATCTAAATGGGTATATTTCGCTTCTTTTTTTTCCCATACATTCAGTGCTGCAGGAGAGCAAAATGGTCAATGGAAATGTAAACGAGGAAATGGGAATAAAAAGCAAAACTCAGCTTAAAGCACTCAAATCAGGGACCAGATCTCTTTAACATAATGCTGGAGGATCTGGTGCACATCAGTGCCACCTGATTTATGAAAAGCTTACATTTCACCCTGCATCTTACATTCCATCTTTCAGAAATCAATTAAAGATGCCAGTTAATAATGACTGCAAATGATCAGACTAACTCTACTGGAGTTCATAGGTCATATTTACCTTACTTTACACGTAAATGATTAAGGAAGGTTAGTTCATGAGCATCTCCAATAATCAATGGATATTGTTGGCAATTCCCAGAGTGTTATGGCAAAACATGAAAAAAACAGTAGTAATATATCCCTACTATCTACCTCCTAGAAGGAGCAGGCTTTTTGAATCCAGTGGATAAAAATAATTTCTAAAAGCAGCAGCTAGCATCAAGTCTCTACACTCACCCTCTGTAGACTTGCGGAACAAATTCCCCGGGACTCCTCTAACATGCCCTTTAAGTACAGCCACAGTCCTTTCAGAGTGCATAAGCAATTTTTAATTCAGTGCCTTAATGGGAGGTAACACTCTCTATCCACAGAATATACACTGTTATCTATCAGGCAAGGTTACAGAAAGCTGCATTTGCTTTAAACACTCATAAATATTTAACATGTTTAAAGGATTTTTATCTTCTACCTTCTACTTTGAACAGTATTTTCCTAGTTACTGTAGTGTAAGTCCACTCAAGCCCTTCTCCCATGAATAAGCCTCAAGAGCAAGCGATCTACATTTCAGTAAGTAATCCTGATGAAGAATTCACCTGAAACTTGAAGAAGGCAAATATAATATAAGCAGAGATACAGAGAGAGAGCTTCCCACAAAGGCATTATCAACTCGCATCCCAGTCCAGCAAAAGCAATATGAGAGATTACCTACGATCTCTTTGGGCTCGTTAAAAATATATGGCATTCTCAAGGTCCTAAACACCTCTTTAGGACAAAAATACTTGTCTCTGTTTTTTTTTTTCCCCCAGATTATGGTTTCTGAGTAGAACTTTGCCCAAACAGGAGTCTAGAAGAATTTAAATTGGCATAAATTCAAGTAAAGACTAGTAGCAGGAAAGGGACGACGGGCTTACACAAAAGACTTGGGACTGGCTAGCACGTACTACCAAAACTGAGGTTTATAGGATTGGTTTTTATAAAAAAAACGCTAAGGGGAAAGAATCACTTTTGACCAGTACCACCACAAGCGCCAAAGGAGTAACACAGATAGAAAAAACGTTTAGGTACCCAGTGACCATTTTCAGGCCGAATAACGACAAAGCAGAGCAGCACTGCAAGCGTCGCTATTTCTAAAGCGGGAACCCGGCAAGCTTAGCACTGAATCAGCCCTGGACTCCGTGGTTTCGAGCAGGGCCCCGGGGGTCACAGTGAACCGAACGCCATCTCCCAGTCCCCCGCTCCCCCCATCGCAGCTCTCAAGGGCCGCCACAGGTTTGGCCCCTCAGCCCCTTCCCCGCATCGCCATGTTTTCGGGCCAGCTCAGCGAGCAAACACCGCTGCGAAGACCGGGACCGGGACCGGGACCCGCTCTCCCCCCGAAGCCCGCCGTACCTGTGCCAGCCGCACCGATCACCTCAAGCCCCGCAGCACCACCCGCCTCGGCTCACTTTCAAATCTCACCTTGCAACGCTCATTGGTCACTCCCGGCCCGCCCGCAGGCTCTCATTGGCCTGCTCACGGCCGACCGTTGATGGGGCAGAGCCGAAATCCCGGAGCGGGAGCTATGCTTGATGTTCATTGGCTGCTCTGAGCGTGTTCCCTCTCGCACTTGCCGCTCATTGGCCGGCGGGGTGAGGGAGGCGAGGCCTCTCCTTAGCGTCCCGCCCGCTGAGGGGGTGCCGCTCTAAGATGGCGGAGGCGGTTACCTGGCCGCAGGGCGAGCGGCTCAGGCTGCAGCCCGGGGCGCGGTGCCCTCGGGCCTCACAGGGACCCGGTGGGGCAGGGTGAGGGGCCCGCGGGCCTCGCACCGCCCTCCCAGCGCCCAGGCGGGCGTATGTCGGTTCGTCAATGACCTCGCCGTGCCGCTTCCTGAGGAACTGAAGCCGGGTTTCCACAGGCTTTAAGCGGCCTGGGGTCGTGCCGAGGTTTGCTGTCCCTTTATCCCCCTCCTGTATTTTGCATCGTACCGACCCCGCGGTTTTCTGGGGGCGGATTGTGCTTAATGCGATTCTCATCCGCAAGTTCTGCGTTAGCTTATCAATAGCTGCAAAATAAAAATGTTAAAATCCTAAGAGACCGGCCGCTTGGTGGCACTGCAAAAATGTAACCGGCGTTTGAGCAAAGAGCGTTGCCAAACAGGAAACTGCTGGGCAGCAGGCACGATGGTCAACGGCGGAGGACAACCGCGTCTTGCAAACAGCCTAAAAATGCAGGATGTCCATATGGCATGGCAGTAAAATGTCGGTAAATTTTTATATAGACGCGATTACAGTGGATGAAGACAGCACGAAGTGGATTAAAGACCATTGGGTGAGAGCACAGAGCTGTTCCTGCAGGAGCGATCAGTTTTGCGTCACTGGAGAGCAGCTTGTGCGTCATGAAGTGCAGCAGTCGGGGAAATGTCACCCCCGGTTCCCTGTAGAGGTTGCCAGGGGATACAGCAAAGGTTCGTAATCTTCACACATCTGGAGTAATCCTAAAATCATTGCTTTACTGTAGGGCAAGATAGCGTGGTGGCTATTGAGCGCTGCCGGGCTGCCCAATGGTATGAAAAAGATCCAATTAAACAATAGCTACAGGAGCTGATATTTGCAGGTTCTGCCCACAGACTCCAATCCAACGCAGTCCTCAGTGTTTGCTGATTTCTGTCACTCCCCTTTTTCTCCCAAATCAGTGGAATTTGAGGGCATTCAGCAGTTCTAACTTAACGGTACCAGGATACAGTCCAATGATGTGAGCCATGCTGACCCACAAGTTTTAGGGGAAGGATGAGTTTAGGAGTGTCTTCCTTCCAACCAAAAAATCATTATTTCATACTGTATACCTGCATCTGAAGGATTCCGTGCTGAAACAACACTTGTTTGTTCCTTGTAGCATCTAGACTGGTGCATTTGCTAATTGTCGCTCGTGGCTGTTGATACTGAATTTAGGAAGCACGGCTGCGCTACAGCCAGGGCTTTAATCTCTCTAGCTCAAATAACATCAGCGATAAAGCAGTGGTACACGCTTCAAGGCAGATCGGTAAGCTGAGTACCTAACACAGGTCCTTGGCAGGCTCGGGCTCTGCTGTGCACTTTTGCTGGCTGTTACCTGAGCTAGCTAGGTTAAAGCCAGAATGGCTTTCCAACGCACTGCAGTGACACCTTCCACTAACAGTATCTAGGTCACCACGAGGGCCTTGATGTATTTGAATAATGCCATGATTTTAAAGTATCGCAATGTCACTTTAAGAAAAAACACAGTAATATTTTTTTTTCAGCCCAATTCCTGATTTTATTAAGAGTAATAAACATAATACCTTTTAATAGAGATAAACAAGCAATCCAAATATATAAACTCATTATCCTGTACAGATATTACACATGCCTGAAAGATTAACTGTGTCATTCTCATAGAGTCCTGATGATTTTATGATAATATGCCTACATTTTAAGCACTGAAGCCTTGAGAACCAATTTGAATTTATCTATTTCTTGACGATATAACTGTCATTATTGGATATATTTTGTACAGAGGAGATCATTATGTGGAAATCTGCTAACTTGTTCTTTCTACTTTTCATTTGTTCATATGGGATATTGTTCTTCCCGCCCTTGTAGAACTAAATGCACCTTACTGAAGAGCAATATGGAGCATGTAGGGAAACCTATCTCCAAATTTAGCCCTGAAATAATTACTATTTCTGAATATATTTTTGGTGAAAGTTCAGGCAAATGGAGTTACAAAGCTGTAGCCCACAGCGCCACATACTTGCCACTTGCATGGAGTCAAAGAAAAGCGTCTGTAGGCAAACTGCTGTGTGTGGAGCACAGTGTGATGCTGCAGAGGGCACAGAGTAATCCTCCTGTGAAATTTAATTGATAGCCTCTCGATCAAGTGTTGTGCAGCAAAACCATTATGGTGCATTGGCTGTTTTTCCTGCTTCTGCTTTTCATCTGAAGTGGTTGCTAGTTTAAAAACCAGTAGAAATTTTAAGAGCAGAAAATAGAAGCTAAATTCCCTTCTTACAACAGCTAGGAAACGCAGTTAAGCCTTCTGCTGCATTTTCTTGCTGTGTTCTTTGGGTTTCATTTTGTACAGTAGCACGGTTTTAACAGGAGTGTGAGATTACCCACCAAGCCGTAGTGCCTCAGCCTGTAGCCTGGGAGGGGGGCACACTCCAAGCAGGGACGAGAGAGACACATTTGGACTCTCACCCGGATGAGCTTGAAGAGTGTCTTCCCTTTCCTGAGTATTTACTCTACCACCTAGATTAGCACAAACAACAACCTACATGACAGGCAACTCCTACACCCCAACATGTTAAAAAGAAATGATTAACCTCGCTCTGTTCCTTCACAGAGCGCTTACGGAGACTCCTGAACCTCTGAAGTGTGGGCCCCGGATTCCGAGCTGACAGAAACACCTATATGCTGGCTCTGCAAAGCAAGTCTAGTATGTCCCTTGTTTGATGTTTCCTGCAACCAGGTCTCTGCTCGGTAGGTTCTACTCGCCCTTGAGAGGTGTCTAACACTCTCCGGGCCATAAATAGAAAGAGGAGGTACCCGACTCTGGGTATTATATTGCACTCTGGCAGCCTGACACCTGATAGCTAGATGTTGTAGCACGTATGTAAGCGCCCAGCTTTCAGTGGAGCTAGTCTAAAATGCAAACTAGCAATCTTAAAATGCAAAGTACAGTTGGAAACAAAGTCTGGGTAGGTTTTATCTCAGCATATCTTTACATCCTCTTGTTATTTATGATGCCTTTAAACTGAACGTTCCCTGCTGTTACAGGTTTCAGTCAAAAACCCGCTGTAGCGCTACAGGTGAAAGCATCCTGCAGCTGGTTTTGTCCTCCAAAGCCACATTTTTAAGGAAACCGCATTTGTTTCCAAACAGACTCAAACCTTGTTGGTTTTTCTTCCATGGAGAAAGAGGGGAGCGGGAATTAACCCAAGAACAAATGCCAGATTCAACCATAAGCCACGGCTGAGCTGAGACCAAACTTTTTGCTGTTCCCAGGGGCTTTGGGTGAATTGTTCTTTTATCCCCTTTTGCAAAGGCAGATGAAGAAACCACTTAGTGTGGTGGTATTAGACGATGTCTCAGCAGCATTAAGTAGGTTTCTAATTGAGTTAGGCCAGGACCATTGCGTTTTCATTTGAAAAGAGCATCCTTTTCCCTGGCTTAGACAAGACTTCTGGCATTTTTTTTATTTTTTGGGGGGTAGATTAAAACCTGTATGTTTTTTTTCTCAGCACATGCCTCCTTTGTGTCTCCATTGCCCAGAAGCAGAGCACCTCATATGGAAGTTGGATGCGACTGCTGGAGTTAAGTGTTTCATGGCTACAGCAAACACAAAGGCAATAAGGAACAGCCTGGTTAAGAGAGTACAACAACACAAAGCTTTGAGGAATATGACTATTAATTAAGATGGAAACAATAAAAGAGCTATAACAACTTGATTAATCCTATGTACTCTGACAGTTAAACTTCTCCAGCTCTCTGATAAGATAGGGCTGGTTTTCTTTATCTGTTGGTTTTTTTAATGTTCAAGGCTACCGAAATGCAAAAGTGCCAGATGGCCATGTAAGCTAAACAATGTGTAAAATCTTATATTATCACTAAATGCTCTGGGGGAGGGCAGGGGGAGAAAGGTTATTTAATCATTTGAAGTCACTTAGCAGCAAATGGCTTTTAGCTGTCTTTATCAACTTACAACAAAAGATTGGGCCTGTACCCAATGGTGCAATTGGCCTTTTTCTAATATGACGGGGCACATATTTCATTCCCCTTTAAGTTGTCCGGCGATACCTTTTGTGTCAGTGTATGGTACCATGCTAGTAAATAGTGTTTTTTTTTCTATGTGCACAAAAAAATCACCATGGTCCTATACTAAAATGCAGAATTTTCCCCTGGAACACATGAAGCTACTGTGTCAGCAGCAGCTAAATCCTGTTGTTGTTCTGGGGTTTTGTTACGGTCTGGAGGAGAAAGTACCGGAGGGATGAGGAACTCTAGGTTCTCTTTTCCATCCTGTCACTGATCTGACTATCAGCAACTCATTTTACCTCTATCTTCCCTCCTGTCCTCGCTTTGTTTTTGTACACAGCGGCTGTAGTCAACAGGGACTCCGGAGACTTTGGGAGATACATCTCTGCCATCTGAGACGCCATGTTAATGTGATCTGGTGCTTTGGCTAATTAGCTCTGCCCCTCGTCAGGACTACAGCGGCACAGTGCTGGGCTGACACACTTACACTGCTTTTTAGCTTGAGAACGGTCTTAAGGATCTTCTCACAGTATTGCGTTACAGAGAATAAGTAGTGTCTCCACTGCTGCCCTCCTGCAGGTCAGAGGAATCAGGCTTTTTTGGTTTGCTAGCCCTGCTCTCGCCCTGGATCATCTGTGGTCCCCGCAGGGATCTGCATCCCTCCCACTGCCCTCTAAGCAGGAACAAACCGCTGAAATCTCTTGAGGAGGGGGAGGCTCCTTCTTGCTAGAACCCCTTAGGCTCAAGCTACCATCTGGTGCCACCACTTAATTCCTCTTTTCCTAGTGCCTTCCCTTTGCATCGCGCTCCTGTTCTCAACACCTTTGGTTCCATAGAGCCTCTCTGGTGCCCGTCTCTTTCTCCCTGCAGGCTGAGGCCTTCACGAGGATGGCACGGAGAAGATGGCTGGGGTGATGCTTGCATGACAAACTACTGCCCAGCGTCTATGCAGCCACACCTCCTAGGATACATCTACACCGGGAACACCAGCTCGCATTTTCTTGTGTCGAGGGCATCATCTGCAAAGGGTATTTAGTGATTGTGTCAAGGAGGCAACATTGGCAAAACAAGCGACCTGGCAAAGCTGGCACCACGCTGGTGGGGTCCCAGTAACCTGAAGCACCCCTTCACACTCGCAGTAATCTCCCAGCAGTTCTTTTGGCCCTGCAGTCAGGAGCTAAGTAAATTTTAAAGCCAGAAGGTCTATCAAATTAGTTTCTTTGGCTTCCTGCAGAGGACCGTATAGATTTTTAGCCTCTTGTCCCCACATTAAATTGACTCGTAAGCTGCCGGTGCCAGGCTGGGAGCTGATACCCCCGTTGCTCGCAGTTGGTCGCTAAA
>VXBL01001276.1:266938-301838 GCA_013400195.1 Aramus guarauna
GGCGCGGCGCCTCCCTGCCGCCGGCCGCTCCCTCCCGGGTTGATTTTATTTCATTCCCGGAGCTCCGCGCCGGCACCCTTCTCCCGGGCCGGGGCGCCGCGGTGTCGGAGGGGGCCGCCTCCCTGGGGGGGGGGGTTGGGGGGGTTATTGCTCTTCTCCCCCCCCTGCCCCGTTGTGTCCCCGGCTCCGTTGGCAGCGCTTCCGTGGCCTTCCCGCCTCCCGGCGGGCCCGGCCCGGCGGGTCTGACAGCGTGAGCCCTCTGAGCGGCGGTGGTGGGGAAGGGCCGGTCCGGGGGTGCCGGGTCCCGTGTCCCCCGCCCGGCGCAGGGTCGCGGAGCATCTCCCCCTCCCGCAGGTTGCATAACGCGATCGTCCCGCCGCGACCGATCCACGCGTGGCTGAGGGCAGCGTGCCGGGGCCTCGGGGGGTCGTGTGAACCCCTCTGCTTTTGGCGGGTCACCGTCAATTCGTGGGCCTGCCGGCAAGCTCGCAGGGTTTTTATTACCAAAAAAAAAAAATTCCAACAAAACAACAACCCCACGTATTTTCCTCCAAATTTTGATCCTCTGAGTACTGTCGCTTCCTGATGGTGTTTGCAGGTTACCCCCTGCTTCATCCATCTATCTGTCAGCCGTGGGAGGGAAGGAGCGTGAAGCTCTGTAAACATAAGCGGTGATGCAAAAAGAAAGCTCTAATTATTATTAGATATTGTAGGTAACACTTCTAATAATGTGTTCACATGGGGATGGTGCAAGAACCTAAGGTTAAAAGTATAATTATGGTGGAAGTGATTTCTTCTTAAAATTTCTTCCTCCAAGGCCTTACTTGAAACAGCAAGCGTAGCTTTTAATTTCTTCAGTAAACTGAGGTTATCGACTTACTCCGTGTGGCTTCCAGTTGGAAAAAATCTCCTTGTATCAGCCTGAGAAGCGGGTCTGACGCTTGTCCTGCGAGGTGCTTTGTACAACGCCCAGCAGCAGCGCACGTCTCTCCGCTCTGCGTTTAAATAACCGGCTTGGATGGGGCTGCAAAGCACAGCCAGAGCAACTCGGGGTTCGTTGCGGGCTGTAAAACCCGCCTGCGAAGCTGGGTGAATACTCGAGTGGTTAACCGTGCTGTGTGCGATCTCGGCTACGCCGTGGCTCTCGGTTTCCAGTTTTGGTAGCTCGAGATATCCAGGCTAGCTTTGAACCAGTTAAGGGCCCGGTGCAGACTCAAGTTGCAAGTCTTAATGAGTGTTTGCGTAGTGCTTCGTGTTTTCTCGGATGACAGGTTTTACATAATTGGCCATTATAATTGTCTGTCGCCCCTAGAGAAGAGTCAAAAAAAAAAAAAAGAAAAGAAAAATAAGCGTGGAGATAGGCAGTTGTTTTAGAAGTCCAAAGTCTAAATCCGTAAATGCCTGTAGGTTGTTAATGGTGTTACTGCTTAACATGGAGGTAGCAAAATGACTGACAAAACCCCCCAAAAAATCTAGCTCTGCTCTCCTTTTGAACCATTTGAATAGCATCATCCGGACAAATGACATCCTGCTTATAGTTGAGCTACTTGCTCTTCAGTGCCCAGAAGAATTCCTAATGCGACTCCAGTTGCACCAGAGTTGCAGGTTTGGTTTTTTTTTTTTTTTTCCCTCCCCTTGAAATCTTAACTGGAAGCCTTTTACAGTGTTTTGATTCCTTTTTAATAAATGGCTAATCCCTTGCTGCAGGGGATGGGAGTGTTTTGAATGCAGCGTTTTTGGGTCCTGAGGGGAGGGGGAAGGGAGCGCCTTGTATTGCTTTCCAGCAGCCACCCGCCTTCCCCGGGCCGGAGTGAAAGAGCCTTATTGACTGGTTTTGAAGGTAACTTGCTCAATTCTCCTCTTACATGCTAAAAACCATAAATTTGCTGTAGCGCAGAGCCTTTGAGGGGAAGAAATGGAATGTCAAGGAGTTCTGGGCTTCATCACAAGCAGCCTGGGAACAAAGGCGGTGTCTGTTAATTGCATTGCGCTTATCAAAATCTCCCCTTCTAATGACAAAGCTGCGTTTTAATAGGTGTGAAAAGTTGTGGGATTTGATTTAATACCAATGTCTTAAAATCATCTTGCATGCTCCGTATGACTAAGTTGTCTCTTTCCTATCTAATTGGAGACTGAACAGAGGTAGAGGAAGAAGCTGTGTGTGTTTCACTTGCGCTATACGCTCTTTAAAAATCTTTTCTCAAGTGCTAAGCTGTAATTAATTTTCTTATAGGCATATAAAACATTTTTCTGTCCCCCTTAAAATTGGAAGCTCGTCTTGTAGCATTCAGTGGAGATGTAGCACGGTGTTGGTGAGTTCTGCGCTGGCCTGAATAGCAGCGAGAGCATGTGTTCATGGACACTTGTCTGTAGTTCCTCTGCCAGGAAAGGCAATGGTTTTGGGCTACAGAGGTGCCAAGGTTGATTTCTGGTGCTGTGAAGTTGAATACTGTGCAGCAGACCCATGATACTACCTAGGTACTAATTGGCCCTGAGGTTCCAGGTGTCAACACGTTCACCATAATGTGTTATTTCCATTTCTCGCTGCCCTGTAGTGTAACAAAACAAGCAATTCAGTATAATCCTCAAACACCAGTTGCTTTATTGCCAGCAGATATGGCATATTTCAGTATTCCCGTTGCAGGTTTGATACCTGGTTTCAGACAGAAGCTTTTTTTGCACCTAGAAGTTGAGTCTGTAAGGAAAACATAGGACTAGTCCTAAGCCTACGATTAAAGATGACGTAGCTTTGGAAGGATGCATCTCTCTTCCCTATCTCCCTTTTTTTTTTTGTGGATGATTTGGTCATTGGATGTATTGTAGATGTTCCTATCTGTACATTTAAGCCTCTGAAGGGGATCTTAGTCCAGTGAAAGTTGCTGGTTAGAGATCAGCTTCCCAGTTTTGTAAGCTCTGCAGCAAGGAGGGCACAGGAATGCTGCTTTGGTATGTGTGGCTGCTCAGTTTTTATTTGTACCATATTTTACTGGTTTTGTTTTCTAAGCTATTTTGATTCTATTAACTTATTAAAGTTAGTGTGACAGACTTTTTTTTTTAAATGCATGAATGTTGTCTTTTTTTTTTTTTAAATGTCCTTTTTTTTTTTTTTCCACCCCTAGGATATGAATTGGGATAATTGCCCATAGTGTAGATTCCAGCTGTAGCTGTGGGATTTGTATTTGGAATTTGTAGTTGTGGAATTTGTGTTTATTCCCCAAATAACTTTTTCTTTTTGCCTTGTTGTGGAAGGGGAATATCTGCTGTATCACTTGCTAATCCTGCTGGTGCAGTCTTATGCCTGTAGCAGAACCGGAGCTGTATTTACCACTGTAGACATGGTGGTTCGTTTGAATCGAGCTATTTGGGGTATCGAGCACAGAGAAATCACAGCAGGACTGGCTGGTGTAGGTACAGGGCAGGCTTGCGCGACTCGCATCAATGGGTCTTGCTTAGCCAGTTCACGGTAAAACCTTGGTGTCTGCGGCGTCACTGCGATGGGTGTCAGAGGCAGATAGATTAAATATAGCTCAGGTACGCCTAAACGTGTTGCAATTGCACCTTCTGTTGCAGTACAGAGGTAATAGGAATGTTTACATAGATCACCCTCCTACACATCGGAGGTTGAACTACATCTGATAGTGAGTTGCTGCTGGGCAGCCACATGACTACTTGATACGGTTTTGAGAGTAAAAATATACTACAGAGGGATGCAGAGATGGCTGGTGAGATGATGTCAGCTTTAAAAAAAAAAATAATCATTAAGAAATGGCTGACTGGGATCTTGGGGTGCAGAAAGTAGCATTACTTTCTATGTCATTAAAAAAAAAAGAAAAAATCCCTGCTATGTCCGCAGTTCATAGCGAAGTAATGGCATTCAGGTAGCACGGAGGTTGAATTTCTGCCAGTTAAAATCTTGCTGTCCTAATGTGCCATTCTGTACAGTGCTTGGAAGCTAATATACAGTGTTCTTCTGCCTTGCAGCAAAACAACTAGTGATTAAAAATTCAGCAGATGTTGTGGTTCATTTAACTACTTGTTCTTGCATCATTCAGGTCATATCACACAATTAATGTTGCTAATGTTCAATCCAGCTTTTTTTGTTCTAAGAATGGAAATTATCTGAACTGCCGTGGGATTTACAGAACTGTTTTGGCAGGAACTGGGCTATGCAAAGTAAATTATTCAGAACTGTTTTCATCCTTCCCCTAACTTGGAGAATCTCCTTTTGATTTCTCAAATATTTGTTTGTGCCAGACAGGGATTTCATTTTTGCAGCTTTTCTCACTTTAAAAATCAAAGTTTTTTCCTTTGATTGCTTTGAGATAAATGAGACTCCCTGGTTGAGAAGGAGGGGGGAAGAGCATGATAGGTAAGAGTGCTTGCTTTCTTACTTAAGCTCAGTATTTCATTTGGCCACAGAAATATTTTTGTATGAGAATTCCCGTTTTGTTTCGGGCAGGGTTTCTACTGCTTTCAGTACATCTAATTTGCACAATTTTGGTTAATAGTACTCAATCCAGCGTGTCACTTCCTTGACTTTTAAATTAGAGTTAAACATTACTTTGCTCTCCTATGTTCCTTTAATTATGTAGGTTTGGGGTTCTTTTTTTTGTAGTGCACGCACACAGGTTCTGGAAATCTTTTCTGGGCTACCTGGAGCTACAAAGCAATGTTGGTGTAGCAAGACTTGCAGCTTATTTTCACTTCCTTCACTGCCTTTCTGTTTGGAAGCTGGTGCCTGTCCAGCACAAGAGTAAGCCTACCTTCTCACTTCATGTTGAGTGCAGTAGCTGTGGTTTTGGTTGACCTCCTTGCACCTTCTCAAGGCTTATCTGCTGATGCTGCTGGGTGGGTGCCCCCTAAACTGGATGCATGTGCTGACATACATCTTTATGGATCATGCAGCTATAAGCACGATATAAATACCAAGGTGAAGGCAGGCAAGTGACTGAGAAAAGTTGCTGGGTCTTTCAGTGTCTTTGAGAGTAACTTGCTATACTGGGGCAGCTCTTGGCTCGAGTGCTTAAGAGAAACTAAATTCAGAATGTGGAACGCAGGTGGAGTATTTTGGTCAAGGGCACGCGTGTGGTTCAGCCATCGCTCAGCGCAGAGCTGCAGGTGGATCGAGAGTAACGGCTTGGGAGAAGGCTGTATCTTTCTAAGGGTGAAGTGGCAAATCAGTAAGAGGAATGGAAAAGGTGGATTTGTGCGTTACAGTATACGATATACAATATATGATGGAGACGCCTGTAAACCAGGTTTTGGAGGAGTGATGGGCAAAACCTGGAAACTTGCAGTTTTATGCACATTGTTTGAACTTGCAATTTGGATGACTTTTTGTGATCTGTCAATTAGCACATCAAGAGGATATCTTTTTAGTCAAGGTAGACATTTTTCTTTGGAAAAACCTGTTTGGACTATTAACACTAATGTACCTTGAGAGAACTTGTTTCAGCTAAATTGTCGGCAGATAGTCAATCGGTTTGAAAAGCGAAGTATTAAATATGCAAACCCTCCCCCAGCCTCTTCAGTGTCCTGTTTAGAATGATAGAAAAGGATTGAGATTGGTTTTTGCATGTTCCCGATACCGTGTATGCGTGTATCCAATATGCTGTACTTGCAGAATTGATATGCAGGATAATATGTTCAATCTCCAATTGCAGAAAATAACTTCACACGCAGCTAATTCCATCTGCTGGAAAATAAGAGCGAGGCTAACTTCATCACTTATTTGGGACCTGCTTTTTGCTGTGCTAATTACTATGTATGAACTCTGGAAATCTGCATAATGTTTTGGCAAACCTAAGCGGCAGCCATTTAATTTAGAATTTTATTAACTTTAAACATCCCTAGCAACTCCTGTGCTGCTTCTAGCTTATTTTGTGTTCTCAGTGGTTTACAAGCTTTGATTTAGTATAAGGTTCAGTATCATTTTTTTTTTCCTCCTTGCAATGACTTTATATATCTAACAGCAGCTAGCTGCCCTTTCCAGTAACTTCCAACCCGCAATCTAATGCGGAATTCCTTCTGTCATTCAAATAAAAAAGTGTTGAAATTAAATTCTTGTAAAACAAATGCTAAAACAGTAAAATCAGAAGCTAGGTTTCAGTTGCTCTTCTGTAGTGTGAGAATGAAATATTTTAGGTGCAGATGGTTTTCAAAAAGTAACCTTGGGGAAACTGGGGCATGTCAAGTCTGGTCCTAATTCTGCTAAAAGCTGGTCTCATGATGTGAATTCTTAAGCTCCGAAGAGTATGGATATAAAATCATCATTGCAGATACACAAAATGTTCTCTCCTCCTGAAAGGCTGGGGTTTGACACATTTTCAGCTTCTCAAGGTGTCCAGCAATGCCTTTTCCACTTGGTTTGCTTTTGTTCTTGTGACCTCCTTGTTTTGCTGGGTGGCAGTCAGGGGAGGCGTGCAGTCTGTAAAATATTAAAAGGATTGGAATTTTATAGTAAAAAAATACTGTCTGCTTGATTGGAATGCTGTTCTTTACTGGCTAATTTTCTTTTGGATGCAATAGACTGGATTAATTTTAAAATTTGAACTGTTCTTTCTGTATTACAGTCTTAGCCCACTTTCTGTCTCAGTACCATCAGAAACTTCCCATTTTGTTCCGTGAAGCTGCAGTCCTGTGTCTTTGTCCCTCTTTCCTCCTCCCTCTTATTCCGTTGATCACTTAAGAATGCAGTTTCTTCCTTGGGATGAACGGGGTTATATTGCTAGGCTCTTTAATTCCTCTCTAATTGGCAGAAAGCCAAGCATAAAATCTTGTTCATAAGTCACTCTAGAGATTTCTTTGTACATGCTATTATTTTCTTTGCATGCTAACATCACTGAAAAGATTTAATTTTTTTTTTTTTCCTCCAAGTCTAGACCAGACATAATTATGTTCGTGTGTATGTGTAGGCTTGGGTGTTGCCACTCTGCAGCCCAGCGAGCAATTTGAAGTCCTTGGGCAGTTTTAAGACCAAAATTTCTTGTAGCATCAAAGGCAGCAGCTATCCCTTTGCATCTAGGTAGGTGAAATAATTTTCAGTTGTATCTAAACTTCAAAGACTGACTCGTGGCTTGTGCCTGTGGTTTGTTTTTTCTGCAGTGTGTCATACTGGAGGCTATATTTTAAAAAGAGTTTGGACACTGGGTTCAAACAGGACTTGCTGTGTATTGAGTGATAGTAGCTAGTGTTGAATTGGGGTTTGTGTTCCCCAGTGCACGTGCTTCCAGAGCCAACCTAGTTCTCTTTTGATTTATAAAGCTTTTAATTGACATTTTGGTCCTGAACTTTGCCTCATCTACGTCTTCATTACAAAGCGTAAAAATCCTTTCCATCGCGAAGCGTCCTCTCTGGTGTTGGGACTGCAGTCTTAATGTATTTACGTCTTCAAACCTTTTGTGCTTCCTCCTGTCCTGACTCCTCAGGTTGCAAGAACCTCCCTTTAAACATACATGCAAAGCTGCCCCTTATTCTCCTGCTGTTAGGCTGCTCTTGCTTTGGTAGCGTGCTGCATATTGTGCTGACTGCAATTTTCTCATTCGTTTGCCTTCCTGACCGCCTGCGTGGGTCCTGTCCCCATCCTGGGGAGAGGAGAGCTGTCCCTGCGCAGAGTGTTTGTGCCCCTGGCAATCCGCTGCTCGACAGTGAGGGCGTGCAAGGTATGGGGACTCGGCAAGTGAAGTCTAAAAAAACCCTTTAAGGAAAGCCTGTCCTCTGGAAATGGGTTTCCAGATCTCGATTTAACCATTGGAGCACCAGTGCTTGCCATCAAGTGTGGGACAGGCTGTTGGTTTCCTGCTTCTGCCCCCCATTTAATTTCCTTTCTAGAGAAAGATGGCACTCCACCGTCATTTTTTTAATGAGATGCCTTTATCTTAATAAACACATGAATGAAGTGATGCAGAGAGTGCTTGTTTATGCCTCTGAAGCCTAAGTAAATCTGCTACCACTTCTGAAATTCGGGCTGTGGGAGGATTACTGATAGTGATGAATCCATCCTCCATGGTGTTAAGAAAAAATCCCCGTGTTTCTCTTAGAATGGTTATGGATTTTTTTTTTAGATGCAGTAGGACTGCAGATGTAGTCATATTAAAATGTATAATAACTTGCTTCGACTTGGTCACGCAGCAGAAGCAGTTGGAGACGTGGCTTTGGTACAGGTTACTGGGAATTCTTTAAATGCAGCTTTCCAGCCTGTGCTGCGAACGGGAGCTCAGAGCAGTTTGAGTCACTCTTCCTCCACGGATGGTGCATGGGATGTCACCCACAGTGAACTATATCAGTTTTCCTAATGATTGCTTTGTTAGGCTTTAACAGCTTATGGGATTGTTAAAATGGTGTCCACTGATGGGTCAGCTGTAGGCTTTGGGGTAAATTGTAGGATAAATAGTAGTAGCAATACCTTTGCAGCAAATACCTGTGTAGCAAATGTCTCTGCAGCATTCTGCATACTCTTCTTGCCTTCTTCCTCCTTCTTCCTCTTTTGGATCAGTAGATGTAGCCAGCGAGGAAGGGGTTGCGTATGAATTTTGTGAAGTTAACACAACTTCATCCCTGGCCTGACTGAACCCCAGGAGGTGAAGGCACCAGTGTCCTGCAAGGACAGCCCATCCATCTTTGGGAAAACATTGTTAAGAGGTTGGTAAGAACTTAATTCAGAAAAAAATCAAGGAACTTAATCTGAGTGTAAAATTGTTGCATCTGTAGTGGAGCAAGTTCATTGGTGTTGCTAGTTGCATTAATACTGGTTGTAAGGGTTTTCTTTAATTCTCTTTTTAGTGCTGGGGGAATTCCCATTGTCCCCCACCCTCCCTTGTGTTACTTGGGCCACAACACACCAACGAGGAATTGTTTTTCATCAGGTGGCTGTCCAGGCAGAACAAAGGCAGTTAAGGATGGAGGAGTCTGTCAGGCTGCTTTCCATTTGAAGAAGCGTAGAGATTAAGAAAAGAAAGAGTAAATATAGAAGTCGATGATAACAGACAGAGAAATTTTCCTGGAGTATATGTGAGGGCAGGTCTTTAGACCAACTGGTATCGCTGGGGTGGGGGGGGAGATGGGCGAACTTTTGAGCATGAATAAATGTCAACGTGTATTTTATCAAAATTGCAGTTTGGAAGAAGGGATTTACTGTGAGTTGCCATTTAGCTTTGGGGTGTCTGGGACCTTGCTGCACCTCCCATATATTAGCCGCAGTTATGGAAGAAGCTGTGTATACCACTTTCCAAACATGAAGTGTGACTCTTTAAGTGAAGGCAGGGTGCAAATTGCTCGGATAAAATGAGCCAACGTTTTCAAGCTGGAGTCGGTAAAGCTAGACAGAGTGCCAGCCAGTGATACCTGTGTCCTGAGTTTAATATATTCACTTTGCAGTGGTCGTTCCCAGGAGGATTAGTGAGAGATGCTTTAACTTAAAGCTAGTAGGAATGGCATTGCTTTTCCCCGCGCCCCCCCCTCTGAAAAGTGGTGTGCTTTTACTGGAATAGCTAAATGCAGGCACGTTAAACTTAACGTAAGCGTCTGTGGGTACCTGAGAAAACATCCTATTAAGTAAACCAGGAACTTTCTTCTGGGGAGATGCTGAGAATATCACCTTTGCTGCCAGTCAGGACCAAGCCAGGCTTGTTAGCAGCTTGTACGCGACAGCCCTACTTTGCTGTGTAGGTATTTTAAGTGGTGAGGGTAGCAGAGCTAGAGGGAGAGGTGATAACGTCTGTGCTGGTGGTTTTTTTTTTTTGTTTGTTTTTTTTCTCCTTTTAGAGAAGGAGGAGATGGGACTAATTGCATACCTTCCAATTTCAGTTACTTCATTACTGAATAATCATTGGAGCAGCCCTGCAATCTGCTCTGATAGCAGATAAGTGGCGTGGCTTGCAGCACTTTAATCTAAACAAAACTTAAGTGCTTTTTCCTTTTTCCCTGGAGTGAGACTGTAATTTCATTATGTGAATGTTAGCCAGGACAAAGTTTTTTTGCAGCTGTCATGATGCTTCTCTGGGCTTTGTGCGTGTTAGAGGTGTGTCCCCAGCGTATATACCAAAAATACCCTAAAATACTGCATTCCCTTGCCTGGCAGCTTCAGTTGAAGGCTTTCCAAGTGCTTTGCCAGGTGAAGATCTGTTTAGTTCTAACGTTAGATGTCTCAAAGGGTTTAGATATAAACCAGCGAGCATTTAGATGATATTTCCTTTCCATAGTGATAAATGTTAATTAGTTTCTCTGTCTGCATTAGGCCCTGAATACTCACTCAAGTAAAACAGCACGAGCAGACCTCAGCTACCAAGTCTGCAGCTTCGGTATCAGAGTCCCTGCGGTGAGAGCGGTCATGTCGATGAGTTTGGAGCAGAATTGCGTAGTTTTGGTTCCCCAGACATAGCCTTACACACAACCCATATGATGCAAAAGAGAATTATTGGGCAGAGCTCCAGAGAGGGTTTTTATATATATATTTTTTTTTTTTTTGGGAGAGAGAATGAGAGTGTGTTTGTGCATCAGGTTGAATCCTGCTACGGTACCTTCTTGGAAGTGATATTTCTGAAAGATGGTGGTTTTGAGGTCCTGGCTCAAGGCCATGAGAGCACTACGTATGAGTGCCTGGATTTTGCATAGCGTACTACTGGGCAAAGCTTAAACTCTTGTCAGGCTCACTTTTTCTGGACTGCCGTAGAACTGTTAAATCTGATCCATTCCTAAAGAGACAGCTGACTGTGCAATCTGAGCCACATACAATTCTTTGTCTCTGCTTTTGACTTGAATGGAAAAATAGTTTGTTTTCACATTAAATCGAACTCAACTGTTGCTGCCCCAAAGGGGGTCTGTTCTTGCAGGCTCTGCGTGGACTCCAGGCAGAGCGCTCTTGGCTCTCACTCCTTTTTCCTGCAAACACTGTAACTCAGGGTGATGGGAGGATGGTAACCCACTAAGACATCTATTTGTTGACAGGTAAAATGTCTTGGGAAAAGAAAATATAATAAGCTTTTAAAATATTGATAGTTTTTGTAAGTTCGGGCTTGGGTGTGTTGGTCGTAACTTGGCTGATAGGGTTGATTGTGTTGAGTGACTCAGTATGGATCCAACTGCAGCGTTAAGCTCTTGGAATAATTTAAGGTGAAGTGATGGTGAATTTCAAAGAATTAAAGAGTATGAGACCCCCTTAGTCGGGCCTTGCATTTATAGGGTGGCTTTCAGAGGAAAGACCCAAACATGCTTTGCAAACTGGCCTGTGCATTGTGCACTGGAGTGGATCCATGCTTAGCTAAGAACAATATGGGTTCTTTTAATGAGGTGAACTGTGTCACCTTTTTTAAGGAGGTATTTATTTATTCATATAGAGGGAAAAATATTTTATTCCTGTGAAAATCTGTAGCTGATCAGAGGAAGGGTCTGCAAAGCGCAGCTCCTTCCTACGAGTAGGCAAAGCTCCTCCACTGCTTACAGTGAAGGTAAGCACTGTTGCGTAGAGCAAGAGCTTTGCATCTTTTGTGCCGCGGTGGACTGCTGGCTGATAAAACGATGTCACTTGCAGATGTCTCAAACACACAGTGCTGGATTCTGCTTTGTTAGTTGTTGGGTGGTTATGTGTGGTTGTGTTCCCTTTCTCCAGTAAAAAAGTTAATCCTACATCTCAAAATGGTCTGCTTGCCTTCCCGGTGCTGCGCTTGGTATTTTGGAATTGCCTTTGGCTCTGTGCAAGTTGACAAGGCTCTTGTGGCCGTTTGGGACGGTGAAGTTGCCTTCCCCATGCTCCGCTTCTCCTCCTGAAGTCTAACCAAGCTTCTACAGCAGCCACCCAGCCTTGGTTCTTCTCCAGCCTTTATTTAACTCTTAATGGTTGAAGTGTGCCTCAGGACTTCCTTCTTCTTTCTTGTGTTTGGTTTGGGGGGTTGATCGCCCTTCTGAAGCAATGTATGGGTTGCTTGAATCGGCTCGTGCGACTGGGAGGGTAGATGATGAGTGTCCACGGGTCTTTGGTGTGTTCATGAGCTGGGATGGCTGCACTGGGGCTACTTGTGTGCTTCAATATCCAGTACTTAGTTACAATCCATCCTGACTGTAGAAAATTAATTGGAGGCAAATTATCCAGTACTGGAGACTTTTCTGGGGAAAAAGTTTAATGAGTACCTGAAGGGCCGCAATCCTGTAGATTGTGTGTGGTGTCATGTAGCTGTGAGCAAGTTTTCCTTATTGCAGAAGCTGGATTGATTCCTCAGGGCTGGATAGCATCTGATCTTTATGCACAGGGAGGGGTAAAAGCTGTCTGACTTTAATCTGAATTTACTAGGTAGTTAATAAGAAAGACCTGTGCCCTGAGTAACTTGTTCAGCCTATGTTATGTTGCAGGAGCTCCATGGAGATGAAGCCTGCTGGCTTTAGTTCTCTCTGAAATCCGTTTGGCTTTAAGTTGCCTCCAGAATCTCAGCCCCCATGGTACTTCAGACTTGCAACTGGGTAACCCCCTGGGTGTTTAAGAGCTGAGGTTGGGACAGAGCCGGGTTATTTTGGTGGCCGAGAGGTGACGTTGCCTGTCTCCTCTTTGCTTTATAATTTGCAATTTGTATTTAAAAGTAGAGGGATTTAATTTTTGTTTTCTCTGCAGTTGTGGTCCATAGGAGCAATTAGTTGTCGTGATGTTTGGCACTGGAGCTGCCTGGGGTGGCTGCTTGCGTAAGCTGGTAATGCTAAAGCGAGCAGGGAGCAAGCGAAGGGATCTGCACCAGTCATTTAGGAACTAGGATAATTCAGGGCTGAATGAAGCTCAGACTCAGGCTCGAACAGGTTGTGGAATTTATTTATACAACGCCACTGGGGTGTGTGGCATTGCAGAGACAAATAAACAATGGTTCCCAGCCCCGAGGCTTGTGTTCAGTATTAGATAACGAGGCATGGGGTAATTATAGCCAGGTACCTGGGTGGAGGGTTTAGGAGAGGGTGAGGGACACATCCGTGTGGAGAATATGAAATGTTCCTTGTTGTGCCTGCCGCTCGTTAATGGCATTGTTAAGAAATTGTGGGTGCGTCTGAGGTTATAGGAAGGATGGGGGTCAGCTTTGCAGAAGGAAGTGTGAATTGAGTTATCGGAGACGTGGATTAATAAGAGAAAGCGGAAGGAGGTGAACTGAAACTGGTCAAGCGTACGGGGAGTGGCTGGTTTTACACGGAGGCTGAACATGCAAAAGCATTGACACGCAAGGGTCTTGAGGAATTTGGGTGTTAGAGCGGTGACGGGAAAATCCGCACCTAGACCCCTAAATACGTGTGCTACTGGACTCTTTTTGGGTTGTACTCGGTCAGTTGGCATTGAAGACCTCCTCGAATCGGTGGTGTTCCACATGTCAGCACCGCTTTGGCTGTTGTTCCCCCGTGCCTTTGGCACTGGGCAAACCGGATCCTTTGGGTTTTAAGAACTGGTTAGTAGTTATAACACTGTTAACATGTAACTAATTTCCTTTTTCCTTCCCTTTTGCTCTTCAGAAATGCCATTCTCGTGAGTGTACAAGGAACCTACAGAACTGTAATGTCTAACCCTACATGGAATAACAACTCTTGGAAGGTACCACCCTTTTTAAACTACATGGCTTTGTTATAGGTTGGGTTAATGATGCACTGATGTTTGCAACAAAACTCAAAATTGAAGAACCATGTCTTACTTATGTAATGCTATCTCTTCCAAAAGGGTGACAGTGCTGTGACATTCTGGTCTCTGATTTCCAAAAAAACCCATGTGCAACCCAGCACTTGATCCGGGGTGCCAAGGGGCCATCCCCATTTCCTCTGTCGGCGATCTCTTTAGGCAGGTCTGGTGTTGCCTTAGGAACAGATGGTGGTTTCTATTCAGAGAGCTGAGCTAAGCTTTCTTCGTACTTGGTGGCCATCCTTGGAAACATATTGCCCTTCTTTTCAGTGACGCATGATGGCTTGTCTTCAACTTAATGACCTTCTGGATCGTCTTTCTTGACGAGAGGCTTCTAGCCATAGCTATGAAGAGTACTGTGATAAAGTGCAGTTACACTTCCACGTTTAGATTGAAATGTCTTAGCTGTTCGTGCTGCATTAACCAGCTCTCAGGCGTTGGCTTGCTCTGCTGTCTGATCCCGCAGTGATGCCATAATCCTGAATTTTGGACTGCCCTGTACATTACCATGGCAACAGACTGATGTCACAGACTCAAGGACATGACTTCAGTGTATGATCATGCAGAGGCACGATCAGATTTGTGAAGGAGAAAGCTGACTAATGCACATCTCAAAAGCAAACAAGGGGAATGCAGGTTGTAGCTGACCAAGCAAGGTGCTTCAGTATGAAAATTCCCCTCTTAGGCAGAGGAGGGGCTGATCATGTCTTTAAGACAAGAACAGTCACCGTGATGAGCTTCTCCTTACCGTGGATAAGCAGACATCTTGCAGGTATCTTCTATCTTTTAAACAGGTGGTATTCTGGGGTGGGGAAACTTGCTCTCTGGTTTGAGAGCTTTGAAAGGGCACTTTTTGTTGTTTTAATTTTAAAGAACTTCTCAGTGGTCTTGTAAGCATACTGAGAACACTTCGACTTGCTTAGTGTTGTTCAAACAGTTTAATTGGTTTTCCAAAGCTTTTATTTTATCCATAACATTGGAAGGTGAAAGGGGGACTCTGCATCTGCATTATGGTCACATTTTCCTATATCCTATTAGCAGATTCCAAGATTGTTTAATGTGATCTCCACCCATTTCATTTGGCTGCAACCTTTGCTCCCATGAAAACAAGGCTGATTGTTCTGAATTGCTGTGTGTATGTGCTTTGGCACGGCATGAAGGTACCTATAATAACACAACCATTGTCTGGAAAAAAAAGCAGTTTGCAGTAATAACTACAAATAAAAGGGTGCAGTACGGGGGCAAGACAGATAATGGTCGTTTTCCCACCGTACAGCAGATTCTCAACATGGTCACCTCTCGGCATGACAGAGATGTGGGCTTTAGCATAGTATGTGAATATTGGGAATAGGGGACTGAAATATTTGCATGTTGTTCCAAGTTTCTCTTTTCCTGGATGCAGTTCCATTGCTCATATCTACGGATGGGGAGACTGAATGACTTTTGCACAATGCGGTATTTTATTTGCATGCTGTGAGCAGTTTAACAAGTGTGTGCTAAATGAAGCATTCCCACTTTCAGTTAGCAGCTGACGCACCCTTAAAATAAAATAAAAAAAAATGCCTTTAGGTTGAACAGTGGGGTTTTGAGGGGTGACATTGTGCTGTGTGTTTGAGCGGATGGTCGGTCGTGCCAAGTATTGAAATGCTGAGGGATTCAGCAAATAACCAACTAAAACTCCTTCGTGCCAAAGTAATTTTTGCTCATCTCTGTGCTTTGTGGGATAAAGGCTGTTACAGCGCGAGATTTGGAAGTAACGTAATTGTTTTAAATGTTTGGTGTCGCAGGAATTGAGGATATTTAACAGAAACTGGCACTACTTAGAGCAGTTTGGTTGCCTCCCAGGACAGGAAGCTGTAGAGCGTTAAAAAAGAGGCAGGGAAGGAGTTTAACAACCCTGTCTCTAAATCAGGATGCTTGAATTCGGTGCCTGGCCTTGAGCTGAAAGGGCTGGAAGCTCTGCAAGATTCAGTGATTCACGCTGTTCTGCAGCGAACAAGAAGATAATGGTGATGGACTATCAAGAAGGCAGCCTTGCTAAAAAGAGAGGCTTTGTGATACTGTAGAGGGGAAGGAAGTCTGGAGAACTTAGAAAAGGAACAGATGTTTTTGGAGGTGGGGAAAAACTTAACTATCCATGTAGTTTGCTCTTGCAGTGGAGCCAGCAGAAGGAACTCGATACCAAACAAATGTAGGCACACCCAGTATTTAGCACAGGGATCCTGGAAAGCTGCTCTTTGGTGCCGCGACGCTTTTCTGTTTGACGGATATGTTGTACGCTGACATCTCGCAGGGGCAGAAGTGAATAATAGAAGCACCGGTGAGTTTGTGCAGAGGTGTGTGTAGAAGAGTTTGGGGGTGTTTGATGCTTCTTTTTAATAACAATTCAAAAACTCCCAAACATAATGGCTGTATAAAATGATACTCAAAGCAGAGGGATGCTGGTCCATGAGAGGGAAATAATGACAGAAGATGCATGAAAAAAGAAGGAGAGGTTGCTTTTGGAGTGTGTTTATGGACTGTGATGACTGGAAGTGTGATAAAACAGATTGCTGATCCTGTGTATCAAAGTACCAGTGGCAATGATTTTTCAAGTTGTTGAAACTTGTATCCAAAGAAAGAAATATTTTGCTCTTACTAATAGGTTAATCCACTGTAATTGACTGTGAAATAAACCGGGGGGAATTCTCCTGTCTGTATGTGATGCACAGCCTCTTTGCTGTCTGCTTGGCAACTGTACCTTCAGATAATTAAAAGCTGTTTTTTTAAATCCACTCTTCTTTCAACTGTTTGTAGGTTTGGGTTTTTTTGGTGTGTATGGTTTGGTGGTGTGTTTGTTTTTGTTTTGTTTTTTCTTTTTCATCTTGCTACTTCTGAGAGCTGTCAGTCAGTCTTCTGGCTAAGGTGTAAAAACCAAGATAATGTGGTTTTAGGAAAGGAAAACTGCAGATGAGTCTTTTTCTTTTTAAAAAACCCAAAACCTATAAAACTAGGTGAACATTTGGGGCTTTTTAACATGCATATCACTGCTACATTTCTGAAAATAATTTAACTTTCTCGGTCCAGTGTGGAAAACTTCAGTTCTCATTGACTTTCGAAGATCTGATGCCACTTGCCCCTCTAAAATCAATAACCAAACCTCCATGGCTGCCTTTGCTTAGGAAGCAGTTGTAATTACCCAGAAATTACAGGAGTTGTTCAGCACAGGGATCCTCTGGTTTCAGCACATAGTTTCATTGCTCTGTAGTGTTTTGAGAGCCTGAAGGGTGGGATGCGGCTACAATGAGTTTCCAGATTCCTAACAGTGTGAGGGACTGTTTTTAATAGTGATGATAAAAACAGCTATTCCCAGTTGGAGGTTAGTCAGTGGTACAGTTATCAGAGCTATGAAATAGCGCAGGGATGGCTCAGAATGGAAAAACTAAGGCTTGAAACTTATTTTCTTGAGGGAGCTGTTTGAAACTATTTCCTGCAAGCTCCTAAAGAATTAGTAAGAGATGTTAAATGGCAAGAGATCAAGCTGATGGGGCTTGGTTATTACTTCAGTAATTTAGTTTTTCAGGCTAGCAGCCTTCAGCTGGCTTTCGGGAGAGGGATTTGGTAGCAATTTGTTGACGAAAGCCAGCATGGTGAGTAGGAGCTCTGGAGTTGGCATGTTTGAGTTGTAAGGTTATGGTCTTCTGCTGTACGGTGTGCTCACACCAGCTGCTCCGCTGCGGAGCCTCAAAATGCACTGAGTATTTTCATAGTAAAGCAACAATCCCCAGCTCAAAAAATCTAGTTCACTTAAACCACCTAGTTTAAAAGACAGTTGTGGGTACCTTATTTTCTGCTTAGTTTCCAGCTGATTTGGTTCTTTTCATTTATATTTTCTCTGTTTTGTCCAAGGGAAGGAAAGGCTGTAAAGAGAATATTAATTGTATCGGGGGAGAGCAGCGGGGACTGCTGAGTTAGATAGCAATACATATACTTTTCCTTGTCTGTCTCACTTATAAAGCTGGTTTTGTGTTAATAAGCCTAAAAGTCTTGTGAAATAAACCCAAATCTGATGTTTACCTGTAAACTTGAAGAAAAGTTCATACTTCTAAAATGGTTGTTACCTGGAAAGAATTGCACCAGAATTATTTCCAGTGTCTTGCTGTAGGTCTGCGCTACTGAATTTTGAAGATAGAACATGAAAAGGGAAAGAGCAAAATTTCTCACAGTTCACAAAGCACTTGAGCATGCAGAACCTATCCTTTACTGAAATCGATATGCTATTTTTGTGTCTCTCTTTTCTTTAAAGAATGAATTATCACAGAATTCATGCTATGCTTGGAATTTTTGAAAATTTGTGTTAGTTGCCAGGCATATCAACTACAAAGCTCTGAAAATATAAAAATATTTTTCACTTCAAGTAGCTCTGAGTTATGAATGGGGGGAAAAAAAAATATCTTAAAAAATGTAGCCAAAGAAGGACGAAAGATTCACGGAACTGGTAGGTTTCAAAATTAGGTTAGATATTAAACAAGTCTTTTGAAACAATCATGCAAAAAGATAGTGTATTTAATGTTGGTCTGTACTGCAGTTTACCTGCCAAAACCCCAAGTTTATCTTAGTTCAGCAGAAGACATTCTGTCTATGATGTTCTCTTAAGAATTTGTATAAAACCAAGCAGATACTTCGTCCTATTGCCTGCCTTCTGTCTTCATCTTCAGCAATTTAGCCCTAGCACGTCACCGGTCGCACGCCTGTGCTTCTGAGCGTTCAAAATCCTCTCTGGTCTCTTTGAGCAGGTTCTGTGGTTTGCAGGCCACAAAGCGGTTTAGCGGTGAGAAACATCTTCCGCATCCAGATGTTGTTTCCTGGATCGTTCACCTGCGTTTGTGTGGCCCCAGCTCTGCTCAACGATGCGTTGTTTCCTCCCTGCTCCTGCCAAGTCGCATGTGCTTGGACAAGCTCTGCTGTGCGATGACTGCAAGTGCCCAGTTTTGGAGGGCTGGTAACTAGGGGGTCTGCTTTGATTGCTGTCGTGAGTCTCATCTGCATTGCTGTGTTATTCCTTCTGTCGCTGGTTTGGATTACATCTTCATTTTGCTGGCTTTGACACCCTGCTGTCCTGTTTCCTTGCCACGCACGTGTATGACTTCATGCTGCAGGCCTGGAGCTGTGGGAGAGATGCTAGCACAGTGCACGACGGTAGGCAAAAAATATGCTGCTGGATTGAAATGATGGGGCCTCATCCTGCCTGTAGTGAGCAAATGTCTTCGGCACTGTGACAGATTAATCTTCTAATGAAGAGTGAAGATTGGCAGCCTTTGATGTGCAGTCTAATTGAAAATGTATGAATTCTTGCATGTGGTGTCAGTTAAACGGCACCAGCACTTAACGGCAGAGTCAGAATAACTTTAATTCCTTTAGATTTTGTGAAAAGTTGTAGGGTGAGTTGGCCTTGGCCAACAGCCAAACGCCTACCCAGCAGCTCGCTCGCTCCTCAGCGGCGTCGGGGAAAATGGGCTTAGAGAGCTTAAGTCCAGATAAAGTCAGAGAAGATTACTCATTACTGTTACGGGAAAATCAGAAGAAAAAGTTTTATTGCAGGTTAAAGTAGATTTGGGTAGTTAGAGATAAGAAAATAAAAATTAAACCGACGATACCTTTCCTCTGCCCTTTTGCTGCAAGGGGAATACCTGCCCTGCCACGAGCATCTCCTCCCTATTCTTCTCTGACCTTGGTGGGGTTTTTTCCCCCTTCTCTCTGTTGGGTGTGTTTTGTCCTTTGATTTTCCTTGTTTCCGCAGCGGTGCCAGGCGCTTGGCTGATGGGCTCGTCACCCACTGACCTGCGATGGGTCATGGCAGAGCTGGATGGAGAAGGGCAGCCACCACCTCCTCCATGTTAGAACCTGCCACTAATTAGTGATTTTTTTTTTTTTTGGGGGGGGGGGGGGGGGGGGGTGTGTGTGTCTTAGTGACCTGTTCCTTGGGGGCTTTTAGTTTTGTTGTATAAGGTACCACTGGGAAGACGAGTGAATCCAAAGCCTGTTGAGAGGGTGTGGGTGGTGGTGCGTCTTGTTTCTTTGTGGGTGAGTTGTTTTTTAGTTGCTCCTAATGAATCTGCTGTGTTGGAAGTTTGCTGTCCTCAGCAGATGTAATGATGCACTTTGATATAAAATGTTCTGTGACAAACTGAGCTTCCTTTTACATGAAATCTGTCCTGAAGTTGGGTTTACTTAGTATAACTGTGTTCCTGAGTTTGCAGAGAACAATTTTTTTTTGTAAGCTGCTGATGTATAAATTTGAAATTTCAGAGTTCAGTGGTTTTACGTTATCCTTGCAAGACGAAAGTTAGTTTTCTGTGGAAGCACAAAGTCGGGGCATCAGCAGTGTCCTAGATTAAACAAAAATTTGAAAGGATTTAAGATTTTGTGACAACTTGTGAGACATTGGTGCAAAAAATTGTGGAAGATGTGAAAACAGGGTGGATTCAGGAGTATGATAGAAGAAGTTGAGCCTCTCAAATTACAGAAATACTTGCAGCTAATGGCACAGTCACTTCTAAAAAAACTACTTTTTATATTCAATCTAGTGTTTGTGTTGCTGAGCAAGGCTTCTAGTTGTTGAATTTGGTTTTGGAGACCATTAGGAAAAATTCAGATGCTTTAGGGATGCCTAGTGAATATTGTAACCTCTCGACTGTGCAGTGGATTGGTGGAATGAATCCATATGGACAAAATTATGTCATTGTGCTTTGAGTCTTCTGTGTGTGTCTGGTTTTTGTTTGGTTGGGCTTTTTTAGGGGCTTGTTTTTTGTTTTGTTGGGAAGGTATCCAAGGTGGTATAGGACAGAGAAATCCACAACACAGCCTTTTGGTTGAAGAGTAAGATTCCACAGGAGCAAACAAAAATGAATTACCCCTTATTCTGCTGAACTGTTTAGGGCTGGACCTGTGATCTGGGTATACGGGACGGTCTGCACGAAGGGAGAACTATCGACCCAAAGGCTTATCCAAACCAGTTAGAGCCATATAAACCAGTTAAAGCCATATTTAATTCATCGAATTAAGTTCCAAAGCTGTTAAATTAAGTGTTTAACATTGCGTCACCTGCTGTGGGGTTTTCCTTGCTAGCAAAGTTCTAAAGGAGGAACTGTATTTATTCATTTACTGCATATTTAGAAGTTAGCTGTAGTTTGCTCTTCTACTTTAGAAGCCATATAATACCCCCCGGAGAGATGTACAGAAGCAATTATGACTGCGCGTTGTGTGCCATGGTGCAGGGGGACTTCTTGCCTGTAGATCATCAAGTATGAGCTTTTTGGTTTTCTGCTGCCTTTTTACTTTGTTAGTATGTGCCAACAAATATATTTAATAGATATAAATACTATGCTGGAGTACGTGGATTCAAAGAGACGCTTGTAATCAGAGGAGTATTGCAAACGGGTTTATTTTCACTGTGTTGTAAGAGCTGCCATACAACAGGCAAAGGAAACTTTAATTTTAAGCATCTGAGTGGGTCCTTATGCCGTGGTGTTGGATCACTAACAAACTATTATGGGCTAACTAGTGAGTAATTACTGTCAGGCAGGCCATGTGATGGTCAATTTATTAGCTGTTGCAGCAAAAATGAATCTGCCAAACGTGTGCCAAAATGAGTCAAGTGGACCTCTCCAGCCAGGATCCCTAACATCCGCAGGCGAAACAGGGTGATGAAATTATTGTTGACAATCCTAATCTGCCACGTCAGTGTTGTAATAATAATCATCAGGATCTTCTTTAGCAAGCTAACTTTGCGTTCTTGATGAAGATGCTATTCTTCTTGCTGGTTTTAATTGGTTTTCTGTAAAGTGGGGCAGGTTGGCTGTCTCTTGCTACCCAAGCTGATCTCTTTCATGTAGGCTGTCTGGATTTCTGTCTCCGGTGTTTGTCCTAAAACTCCCATTTAATGTCACTTCTGCATCTTGCAGTTGTTTCTACCATTCTTTGCATGTACAGGAGCAATCCAGCGAGACCTCAGCCTTACAAAACGAGGGCACAACATCTCCAGAGCTCTGGGAGTGCTTCTCTACTATTTTTGGAACCAGCTCTATTGCTTCTATAATAGGAAGGCTTCTGGAAGCTTTCTCCTTCCCCTCACCCCAAGAAAGTAGCCTTTCAGCCGAGCTTTCATTAATTCAGAATCTGCATGGCAAAACAAATCTTGTTTTATACGCTAAATAATTCAGACATGGCTCATGGATCACGTGGCCTCGAATGCACAGTGTTACAGTGAGTATCTTTACCCATACCCAGTAACCCGAGGACGCAGCAGCTGTAGCCCCGCTCGGGGGTGTTTTAGCTACCCCCTGTTTGTCATTCGGGGCACACCGTAGATTATGCGGTGACAAGGAGTGCCAAAGTAGGTGGTAGCTTTCTAGAAAGCGGAGTAATGTGTGATCCGGGCACGTTTGTCGCCAGCGCGGCAGCAGCATTGGCAAGTAAGGGATTTACTGGTTTTGTTTTCCCCGTGGATCAAGCAGAACAAATCTAATGAGCCAGTTCTTTACTTCTCCCCAGTTGAGCAGCAGATGATGTCCTTACCCAAATTGTGCAAGGCAGCTGAAACCTTTCAGGAATAGTTGAACAAGGGAAACACTTGTCATACTATTTTTTTTTCAATATTAAAATACAGGGTTAACAAGGTGCAGCAGAGCTTATCTTTTCTCTATTTTCTTTTTCATTTTGAGATTTTCTTTTCAAGGGGAGAGGGGATGACTTAGTCCTTCCAAGGCTAACCACACCTAGAGGAGAGAAATCGTGAGAGGTACAAATTTGAAACCTTTCATCCTTTATTGACGTGATCTTGGAAGGAGGACGGGTCCTCCCAGTAGTGCTTCACGAGAAGTGTTTGCTTATCGGTGCAGGAAGTAGCGCAGTTTGACGGCAGTGAAGAGTCAAATGCCTCCGAGCTCTACATGCTTCTTTCCCCGCTTCTGAAACGCTGTATTTTGTGCGCTGTGCATTCAAGAGCGTTCGTTTCCACTGATGTGAAAGAAGAGAAAAAACACTTTGTGGCAGACACTTTTCCTGGCATGATTCAAGGTGTGGATTAGAGTCAGTTGCTGAGAACCTCATCTCGTGGGCTTTGCTAGAGCCTGCCAGGTCCAGGGGTAAGTGGGTTTGGGGACCGGACCTCTTCTGGGTTAAATTTCTCTCAGTTCAGCTCCTTGAGCTGCTTCAGGTGAGAAATTAGACAGGAACCAGTGCTGATACAGGGGAAGGGCTGGGAGGAAGGGAGGGGTGAAGTCCCAGCACGGCAGGAGTTACGGTGACCCAAACGGCTGTGGGGCTGTGCAGTGTTTCAGAGCACCCACGTGCTCCCTGCTGACATGGATGCCCAAACTCAAATTTCCATGGGAATCTTCAGATTTCAGTTAAATAACTGCTCCATCTGGTGTTATCCAGTGTACAGAGTATGGATGGGAGCTTGGGGAAGCTTTGGGAAGGGCTGGAGTGAATTTGGTGGGGCAGTGGGCCGAGGGATGCTAGCGAGGGCCAGCTCTGATCCCCTAGAAGAAGTGGTAGCAGCAGGTTTTGGTGTGTAAATAGACACAGGAAGCTCCCCCCGTTTCTCCCAGCTGGAGCCCCTGTGGCAGCTTTATTGCTTTTAGATTCGCTAACATCACATTTACGCGGTGTTACCCTTTGGCCATCAAAAAGAGGGGAAGCTGAGCACATGAGGTTTCAGAAGGCAAGCAATGTCTGTGGTGGTTCCCTTAGCCTCCTGCTACAGGTGAAAAGGCCAATCTGCAGTTCAGCAGGACTTGGAGAATCTCCTCGGTTGTAGGTATTTATCTTTGCATCTCTTAAGGCTCGTAAGATGGATGCAGTTCTTTACTAAATACCTAATTTCATGTGAGGGTTTGTTGCCGGCTGCAGGTGGATCGGAACACGAATGTGAGTTCACTCAAACTTTGGCAGACAGCTTTAGTTAAAACGGGCTTGTTTGCTCTTATTTTACTTAAGACTGTTCTGTTAAATAAGTAGAACCTAGCTGGTGAACTTAGTGTTAAAAGGTAGCTCTTTAAGGAGTTTAACATAGGTAGATATTACATGAAGAGCAGATAAAAAGAAAGGGTTGTGTTCCTGTAAGTGTCTTAAGAGGCTGAATACGAGGACAAGGTGTATCGTCTCACCGTCCAACCTAGTCTGAGAGCTGCTCTGGATTGCTGGTCGTTACCACGAAACGTGAATGTTGGGACTCGGGAAGGCTTTCTGCGGAAACCTCTGGCTCAGGAGAGCCTGGTGCTGTTCTGGGTGTCCCCAGGGGTGTGTGGGGAGGGCTGGGAAATGGCAGAATTGCGTGTCTGGTGGAATCTGCTTTTAGAGACAAGTATCATGTAACACCTAAACTTGAGCTGAAGGAGGGAATGGACACGCACCTCTATTCCTGCAGGAAAACGACAAAAAACCTACATGGAGATCTCTATTATAAGGCCTCAGCACTGGCATTTTTAAAAAGATTACCTGTCCTTCATCGTGACCGGTTTTTGGTATTAACTCTTCTGAGTTTCCCTCTGACATACTTGCCGTTGATTTCTTCTGCATCCTGGGCGTGCTGATGCTCTTTGCCCAGCGGATCCAGCGGAGGTGGGGTGATCAAACTTGCTTCTACCCACGGTGCGATTGCTGCTTGGGGCCAGTCCTGAGGCCACCGCCTCCCTCCTAGAAAGCAAATTTTCTGAAAGGATGCGCCTGTCCTTTGGAATAATTCGTGTACCAGTTACTGCTGCTACTGTTTAAAACACTTGCTCTTGCAGTAAAGCTTTAGCTATCAAAGAGCAAAAGCTGTAGTGTTTTGTTGCGCAGATGAAGAGACCTTGACACCCCTTCGCTCGTCCACGCTAGCTGAGTTAATAATTTGTTTTCCTAAACTGCTGCAGCGTTCAAAACCGATGAGAAGATGGGGAGTTTTGTGGGACCATTCAGCGAATTGCTGCCCATTGCTGGGAGGACGTGATGCTTACTGCTGCCAAAACCAGAGTCCTTCCCACATCTTATGCATAAAGGCATATGTTTGGGGGTGGTTTCAGAAAGGGAGAGCAACAAGATTAGGTTTTTAACTTCCTCTTCTGTTTTCTTTCTCTGTGACTCTGTATTTCAGTTTTCGGGCTGTACCCAACTCTCTGCAAAACTAACAAATCGGCTGAAGCGCCTACTGATAAGGATCAGCTTTGGTAAAGAAAAACACTGTGGTAGTTAAAAGGCAGTAAGTATCTCTGTGCTAGCTGGGATGCTGATTTTTTTTTTTTTTAAATTAATTCACAAACACAGCTTTTTACTCTTTACACAGTAGGAATTTGTCAGTAGCTTGCTGGCATTAATAGTCTATTTCAGCTCTTTTCTATAGCCCAGCAGCTAGAGGAGGGGGAAAAAGCACGCTTTGTGTGGAGCTGTGTTTGGATCTGTGCTGTGGTGCCCATCGGAACTTGTCCGTGTCTATTTTGTCAGCTTTCGCTTCCCTCTGGTAGGTGCTGGTCCCTTCTACAACGCATGACATCCTCCCCATATGATGCTTGTGGCTGCCCCTGACCTGAATGAGTTCGCTTCATGGTTTTGCTACTCAGGCTCTTTATTGCAAACAAGATATCTTTTGGTTTCAATTTTTTGTCTGGCTTTTTGTTGTTTATTTCTCGATTGATCTGTGAAGGAGTAGGACTAGGACAAAACATTTGGTGTTCCTAACCAGGAATACGTGGAGAGAGTTTTAGCTGTTAAAAAGTGACTGGCACTCTTGAAATTATATGGTTGCATTTATTTGGGTGTGGATGTAATGGTGTTTCTGTGATACAGTTCCTGCTGAGTCTGAAATGTTAGTGTCAGTAAAGCCGGGAGAAGCCAGACAAAAGTTTGGATAAAAGTCAGAATTTCAGTGCCTCCTACTGATGGTTCATGGGAAAGTAATGGGTTTGTGTTTAACCTTTGATTTTTCATAAAGCACCAGGCATATGCTTGTTTCTCTGTGAATTACTGTTTGTGAATATATATTTTACAGCCCACAGAACATCAGAAATGGCTGATTTTTGTGCCTAGGCTTTGCTCTTGCAGGTAGGTCTTTGTTATAGGCTCCAGGTAGTCCAGTGAAAATGACATTTAACTACAAAACTCTGATTTGTGCTGCTGTTAACCCCAGCAACCCATCTCCTTGCCTTTCTGAATTCATGGAGTACAGGGCACACTCTCATCCTCCCGCTCTGCCAGTGCAATGCCTCCGTCTTCTCCATCTGACGTGTTTCTTTGCCTCGCGTAGAGCTCAGCAGAGATTTCTTCATGAGGACTGGAATGTGTTTGTATAATATTTTATGTATTATTTTAGGCTCCTGCTTACTCAAATGTAGGCAAATGGTTAACCTTTCATTCACCATCACTAGAGGAATTGTGAAATTGCTGTAACAGACATCAAATCAGCTGGGTCTAAACCCGTTTCTGTTTTCCGTGCCTGGAAAGTCGTCATCCTCCGTCACTTGGAGGGCAAGTGTGGCTACCAAGTTAGAGCGGGCTTTCCAGGCCAGGGGTGTTTAATGGCAGCGTTGAATTGTAAACCACGTTAGTCAAGCACTGATTAACTGAGCCACGCGTAGGTAGGTGCTCTTCTGCGTGGGAGATTTTTTATTTTCTCTGGCAGGTGTAGCAAAAGAGGTGATGATGTGAGCGGCTCCATCTCTGGGAGAGCTTGGCTGCTGGCAAGCCCAAAGCTCTGGCGAGTGCCTCGGCCAGGCTGCGCTGTGGAAATGTCACTGTAGGAATAGGGCAGCAGTAGGAATGCTGGGCAAAGCTGCTGAAAAGGAGAGAACAGCCTGCTCTGCTAAATCACAAATCCCCTGGGGTCACAGCTCTATAGTTAGCATCTTCAAAGGGCATTCCTTTATTACGGCATCATTGTGCGTGGTCCTCTAGAGAGGAAGTAAACGATCTTTAAAACAATCTGCTGGCCACTCAGGCTTGACTATTTGAGTTTTCCAGGGCCTTTTTGCTGTGTCACTTTTTCCTTTTACGATCCAACTTGAAGGTGGTTGTTCTTTCACCTTGAAAGTACATTAAAGCACCGGTAAGAGTGTCTATTCCAAGGACAAGGCGTAGAAGGCAGCAACCTAGTGCGAACGAGAGATACCACGGAACAGTTTTGTTTTGGTGAAATCTGCTGCCTTATCTGCGTGTGATGCAAAGACGGGGCAGTTTTCATAAGGCTTGGAGGCTGCGTGGTGGCATGCTTTTTGTCCTTTATGAAATCCACCACGTTATTTTGATTAGAATGCTAACGTAACTCCTGGCAGTGTCAAATCTTAACTGCTAGCAGCGATTTCCCTCCAAGCTTGATGCAGTGCTAACGAGCAGAAAGATCTTGTGCACCCTGTTTGCGCGGAGCTTGGAGGACAGCGTGTTCCACGGGAAGTGCTAAGGTAGTGCTGCAGTCGTATATAAGGTGCAGAAGCATTGTTATGTGCCAACAGACTCTTTTAGGGGTGTTAATTTGTATTTTAATGGTGTTCAGAAAGTCCAGCTGCAATAATAGCACGGTGATGTTAAGTTCTTTTATATTTTTATATATATATATCTTTCGTATATACATGTATATGTGTGCATATATGTCTGTGTATATATATTTATTTTCTCTCTCTTGGGAAAGAGTACTTGTCTTGGTCATCTGTGCTTCAATTGCTGCTGCATTTGAATGTGATCTTCTTATGTACCTCCTGTTTGTTCAGTTTCTAGGTGGCAGAGACAGGGTGAAGCTCTGTGCGGGGCGAGGAGAGCTGATGGGGAAGCCTTGCGCATAACGCAGGATGGACTGGCTGTGACGGCGTGCCTTAGCTGGAGAGGTAGTTACGATGAAGAGTTCCTGCAGAGCTGGCCTCCACAGGGAACCGCTGAATTCCACATCCTCCACTTTCCATCAAGTCAAACGGTATGAACGGCCCGGCTGCTCTGCCTATAGTTGAAGTATTTAGCACCCATTTAGCTTTCTCCTTGCTTTATTATTGTCTTGTGTGTCACTCAAATGTTTGGTCTAAGTTCGTATTTTCGGATAGTGTTTAAGTGAAAGCGCCTTAAGGGCAGAAATGTTCTTTGACATTTTTATTTGATAATGACAAGTACAGATTCACTACAGCTGGTACTGTACTTGGAGAAATCTTTGGGGGGGTTTTTTAGCAACAGCTGTAAATTAATTTGGGAGCATGGCTTTGAAGTAAAACTTAATTGGAGAATGGCTTGTCCTAGTAGGCTTTAAAACATGCAGTCAGCTTAAAGCTAGTGGAAATACTGGCAGTCATTGTTGCGGTTTGTCTTACTATGGAGTAAGTAATTAGATTAGTTTAAGCTCAGATTTTGTATTGCGCACTCTCCTGTGTCTCTTATTAAGAAGAAATGCACGATTGATTTCAAACACTTGTGCTTATGTGACAATTAAGTGAACGCCTCTCACTGTGTCTCGTTATAGGAACACCGTACGGAACAACTTGTCCTTATGCAAATGCAAGAACATGTCAGTTTGTTTTGAGTTCAAGCTACTTGAAATATGTTTTTATTTTTTTTTTTCCGTTTTCTGAAACCAAGACACTTAAACTTCCTCAATCTGGAGGAAGAGAGCCAGCTTTCTGGTTTCCAAAAGCTGTGTGGGTTTAAAGCAAACTTTAACCTTTGTTCTATGTGGCTGTGTAGACAGCATATACTTGCTCTGTTAGTCTCATGGTAATTTAGAACTGGAAAAGACTTCCTGGTCACCCAGCTCCTTGCTTTCCCAAGCACTATCTCCTCTTGTAAACTTAGTCCAGCCTAAAAACAATGACATCTTTTCTTCTCTCCTCCTGTAGATTAAGCCATTAGGGAAGATGACACATGTAGCTGTGCAGTTAGGAACCTTCTTTTGATTCCCAGACTGAACATTCATGCCAGTTTATGTACTTGTTTTAGCTTGCGTTCCTTTTTTTTTTTTCTCCTTTTGCATAAAGACCGCTTCTAACTTTCAGTGGTTTACCTCTTTTGCTGTATGCTGTAAAATGTGGTTGTATACCCTCACCTGTGGTTTTGCTGTGCTGAATGACCCAAGAGCTATCTAGTAGGTTCTTGAATAACAACTGTCATCGTCATTCTTGGTCTGGGTGAATCTCCACTGAGTCATGACAAGAAGTGTGTGCTGCACTCCAGAGCAGATCTGGCAAGAGGGCTCTCTGCTGCTGCCTTGAATATATCACTCAATCACCTCCACTCGCCTCTGTTTCACAGATGTGTCCGTGGTGGCCAATGCACCTTTCTTCGTTATCTCCAAAACTTCTTGGTGCTCAGCTTTCTGGTGCATCACCATCTGCGTTTCAAAACTCTCCTCTGTTTCTGTTACTCGGTGCTTTGTGCCTCTGCTGTACCGGTAATGCCTTTCATCGCTGTGGGTGCACCTGTAGTATTTGTGCTGAGGTCATTCCTGACAAAATCACAGTGTTCCTAAGGCTGATTCTTGAGGCATGTCTCTGGTTTCCAGGCTGGTATTTTCTTATTCAGCATCACCTGGGGCTGTCTGCTGCTCAGCCAGCTCCTTTGTCTGCTTTCCTGTTCCTCTGCCAATCTGTCTTAACTAGTAAATCTCCCTGTGCCTTCTGCAGTCCATGTGAGTAAGGTGTAGTACATTGGTCTAAAAAGATCACTTATTTGAGAACCTTCAGGTTAGTCTGGCGTATTGAACTATTTCCTCTTCCCCATTTTTTTCTCTGTGTCGCCTTAATCCTCTTTGCTTGCAAAGCACCTTCATATTCAAGTCAGACTTCCAGGCATGGAAAGGCTGCAGTTTCCCTTCTTTCTCCCCTGCAGTGCCACCTCCAATGTCCTACGTGTTTTATTAACTCATATCGTTGCCTTTCAAGAGGTTTATAAATCTTGCTTCTTGGCCTGCAGTTTATGAGCCTATCTATTTTGGATTCTACAACTGAGATGAGCTACTCCTCACCATTGCTGTGTAGCTCTTTAATCCTCTCCCTGCCAGTGTTCTTGGTCAAATTAACCCCTGGGCTTTTGCCCTTGTGATCACCCTTATCACCCCTCTCTAAAAATGAGGCAAAGTGAAATTTAATATTTTGTGCTGTGCCTAGAGTGCTCTTAATCTCTGCCCTGGCCTTGCTTGCAGCCCTGTTTCTCTCCCTGTCCTTTCTCACCAACTGAAGAGCCTTTTACTGTTTCTTTGTTTTTAAGTATCTTTGCAGAGACTTAAAGCTGTACCAGTTCTCACGTTTATTCCTAGACTTTTTGATCTCTAAGAGCCAGCTTTCCAAGTGGTGTGACTTGAAACCTGTGCCTGCTTCTTGTATCCTTCCTGAAGAAGGAATATGTTCAGTTGGAGTTTCTTCTGTTCTTGTTTGGGATGTGTTCTTCATAATGAAAACACCTTTCGACTCCTGAGAACACCTGCTGAGTTGTGCTCTCTGCAGCGAAACCCTCTGTGCCACAGTGCAGCTGACTCTAGGAACCAGTTCCTTTCGGTCCTGAGTTTTGAAAGGACAACCTGGTCCCTTGCCCTCAGATCTACTTTTGCTTATTGGTTCTTTTGAACTCTGAGTCTCTTAATGATAATGCGGTCCAAGGTTAATTTCTACAACCTTTCATGTGTTCTCATTATGTATGCACAAAAATGAAGACTAAATAGCATCACTTTGTGTTGGTTCGTTAACTGTTTGAAGAAATCTGTTGCACTACGATGTCCAAAAGGATCTTGGTCCTCTTGCAGTTAATAAATTGAAAAACAAATGTTAAATCAAGGAAGATAAAACACTTCCAGAAGGAAACCTGTCACTATCTCTGTGCTACTCTGAGCAGCTTTCAGCAGAAGTCCTATAAAACCACCACTTTTTTTTTTCCCCTTGCTTTCCTTCTCCCAAATTACTTGTGTGATTCCTTCTCATCTTAGCCTTTTCCACCACAGGCATGTGTGCTATCCCATCATCTTTGAGTTACGTGGTTTTTGGAGCAGCTTAACCTCTTTGTTCTCCTTTGCTTTGTCATCCCTGTGTCATCCGTAGTGTGGCTGGGAAGCAGGGAACATGGGTTTGAGCTTCCTCAGGCTCAAGAAAGAATTGCTTCTATGTCACTCGCTTCACGGTGAGTGCTTTTATAGAAAAGGCTGGCAAAGCAAAAGCACTTCTTCCTCTGCAAAATTTAGAAAGTAGCTGAGATTAGTCTGCTTTATGTGGAAGGGTGTGTGTGTGTATTTACTTCAAAGTGTGTTCAAAAGTTATTAATGGATGGGAGCCCTCAAACTGGAGTAGTCTGTGCGTGCTGGGCTTGCGTGTGCAATCTGTCACGTGAAATTTCTGCTTGGTGAAGATGACGGATTTTATAGCTGCTCCTGTGTGCAGCTATATCTGGGTGTCGTCTCCCCCAAAAAAGCCAGGTTATTTGAACACCTGATGTGAGCAAACAAGCAGTGAGGGATGCAGGTTTAAGAGTTAGGCGGTGTCTTTGCATTTAGCTCCTCAGCTCGTTGGGCCAGCTCTGCCCCACGCGTTCGGCTTGCTCCCGCTTTTCCCCAGGCTGGCCGCTCAAGCAGAGCGCGCTGCTTCGACAGTCCGGTACCTTCTGTTCGCCCTCAAAGCCCGCAATAGTCCTCACTTTTTCTCCAACTGATGTAAGAGGTAGTTTCACAGGTGTTGGGAGGCAAGTCAGGAGCAATTGCTTTCATATGAAGTTATTGCTGCAAGGGAGTGGGTTTTCTAGAAATAGGATGGCTCTGCAGCTGCTGAAGTGGAACCTGCCCTGGTCTGCAGCGTTGTGCTTCCCAAACCTGCCTTTCCCCGAGCTTGGACGCTTGCCACGCGCCAGAACAAGCTCCAGTGAGTAGCAGAGCGTTGTCCATCCCGGCTGCTCGGCTGGGACTTTCCCCGCCCCGGCAGAATCCATGGAATGCCTTTGAAGCAGCTCTCTGTCTGCTTTGCCTTGCCCCGGCAGTGCAGAGGGGATGGAAATGGTACTGGAGATTGAGCCCAAAGGACCCACCGAGTCCTTCCAGAAATAACAAGCGGTTGACCATAGTTTAACTTGCATTCAGTACTTCGTAATTGTCAGGGTCCTTTACGGAGGAGCTAAGCTCTATAGACAGCGAAATGGGATGCCAGGGAAGAGAAATGCCTTGCCAGAGGTTATGTTTGGTGTGGGTTTTTATTATTGTTGGGGTTTTTTTTTTGTTTTTCTATTTTTTTCGGCTTCTAACTAATGTTAGTATGTCCTGAGGGTTTTTTCAGAGTTATAGTTGGCACAGCCAGCAAGGCTAGGAACTTTTGTCGACTGGAGTTTGTATTTACAAAAAGAAATCCACAGGAAACTTAAGGGTAAAACCTTTTGGTGCTTTGCACTGAAAACTTGCAGTGTGAATATGCTGTTTGAGCAGATTACACTTTTTTTTTTTTTTTTTTGTCCATGATGTTCTTGCTGACCAGAGGAAATCTTTTGGCTTCCCAGAACATGGTGAGGGTCCCTGACCCCAGTGCGGTGAGGGACGTGTAGGCTCTCTGTGGACCCTAGAAAGGAATCGTGAAAATCAAACCTTTTCTCGCAGTTTTTCCTCCAGCTTTGGAGCTTCCCCTAACATAAATATATTCCTTTTAGGCTGCAGTGATTTAGAAGATACATATGAGGACGCAGAAAGATTCTGGCCAGCTTGGCACAGTAGCTTACGGGCCTTCCCTTCGACGGGGAGAAAAGTGATGTGTGTAATGTATAAAGGCATATATTTCTATATCAACTGGGTGTAGTAACCAACTTGGTAAAACTGCAGTGAAAACAAGCTGTAGTTACAACTTAGAAAAACAGCAGTGTCATTCCAGAAGTGTAAGTATCCTGTTTTTCAGACATGGCTGATTAGAAATAGAAAAACCGGTCCCTTTCATTTCATCAGCGTAAGGATGGAAAAACAGTATGAAGGCAGCACTGCTAGTTGTTTCAGTGCTGATCGTTCTTGGCAGATTTATCTCTTATCAGCAATTCAAAACCGCACATTTGGGATTGAAAACCTTTTATGCTTACTCCATGAACTTCTGAAGAGTCGTTGTCTCTGAAGATAAAATTAGAAAGCTTGATAACTTAAAGGGTGGAGGAAGGCAAACAGAATTATTCTGGAATTAAGTATCACAGGGAATTGTCAGTGACTTCACCTTTTAACAACTATTTTTGGTGTTTTTAAATATTTAAAAGCTTACCTGCAGCTGCCACAATTCTCCGCTTGCCAGCACTGAAATGTTGCAGAAATCAGGCAGTCTGGGGGGGGGAACGGGGCTCTGGTTCGTCTTCAAAGCAATTCCTGCTGGGGAGCCTTGTTCTGATTCTAGGAGCTAGAACTGAAACGTGCTGCTGATGTGCAGGGAAAGTCCTATGTTTGCCTAAAAGTTCTTACTTCCTAAAGTTCACAGCAAAGCGTCTATGGGCTGGGGGCTGCTTTTTTTTTGTTTTTTCTCTATTTCAGGTAATACCCATTACTAACACTCCTTTTTAAAAGGGAGAATCTCTTCCCCGCTGCCTGAAACTGGGAGGCGGGTGGCACTGCGATTCAGCTGGTCAGGTGGTGTTAGCCGAACTCCTGTATAGCTGTCTGAAATTATTAAATAAAGGTTTTCCTTGAATCTGGATCCATTAAAAGAGTACAATGAACTGAATGCTGAATTCAAATGAGGCAATTATTCTGGCGGTAAGACTTCTGACTAAGGCATAATTTTGTTATGTAAATTATAACTTTTCAACCTTAAATGGTATTGTTGGCTGAGCCAGAGCCTAGCTGAAATATAGGAGGAAATATAACCTTAAATGAGAAATCCGTAATAGGTGAGGCATAACTCTACCCTTTGTCTTTCTCCATAGACCAGAAATAGCTGGGAGCAGCTGAACCAACTCTGCTGGCTAAACACGTCCGCTGAGCGTGTTGGGGTAACCAGTTTGGTCCTGTCCTCATTTGTGTCATGCCTGGTCTCACCTTCGTTTGCAGCTTCTCTTAATGAAGGGTATTGAACTGATTGTCCTGCTGGATTCCTGAAAACTGCTTGAAGAAAGCCTTTTAGAAACACGGTCAGCTCATCTTTCAAACACCCTGGCATGAAAACTCATGAATGAAATTTGATCTGCTGCTCCCAGCTTGTGAGATTTCAACATGCCAAGTTGTGTATTTAATTGTGTTCACCTCTTCTCCCCCGGGTACGGTGGTGGGCAACCATCGGAGCTTTTCTCTCTCTGGACTGAAGAGCACCGCTCCAAAATGTCCTTCTGCGTGGGGAAGGGAGGGCTGCAGGCGCCGTTCTTTGCAGCAGCTTCACCTCTTCTGGGCTGGGCTCTGGCCTGAGCATCTTGGTGGCCCGATCCTGGTCAGCTATAAAGTGCCGCTGAGATGAGGCAGAGCCTGTGGAAAATGAGGCTGAAGCAAAGTACAGCAGCCTTGATTTCCCATTCTCTTTCATTCATCTATTTCAGCACCCTGAAGTTCTATTTTTATTAGATCATTTTGGTTTTTAGCATCCAACTGAGAAGACAAACAAAATAGCTCGGTTGCATTTTGCCGAGGAGACTAAATTGGGAGGTGACCCAGTTCCAACAAGAGCTGGAATTAGCATGCGAAAGGCACGGGGAGAGAATTAACCCCGGGACTAGGTAGGCGTATCTGCAGTAATGAGAGCTCTTATCCCTCCAGTCTGTAGGTGAACTGCAGCTGGTTTTAGCACTGGCTGAAGACCAAGGTGGTGATCTTCCTAGAAAATCAGGAGAGGAGACAATGTAACGGCATCCGTTGAAGGCCAGGAGGCAGACACTGCGAAGCACCGTACAAGATCAAAGGGGTCCCCTAGGTTTTATGGGTGCGTGTAGAAAGGTGAACTAAGCCTTTCCTCTTGATGTACCTCCCCAAAACCTCTCTGCCTGCACTTGTTGCCCATCTCCTCACTACTTATCACCAGGGCCTGCAGGAGGAACCAAAACTTCAGGGGAAAGCGATGGTTAAGCAGCACGGCTGCTCCTAGCGCAGGAGCCTTCCTCTGCTCGGACAGGCGCAGGTGGTGCCTGGGCAAGTTGTTGCCCTTGTGTGCTCGTGTGCGCTGTGTTAGCAGCGGGAAGTGGAGCACCGTGGGTTGGGGCAACCCCAAGCACAACTACAGGCTGGGCGGAGAATGGATGGAGAGCAGCTCTGAGGAGAAGGACTTGGGGGTGTTGGGGGATGAGAAGTTCAACATGAGCTGGCAGTGTGCACTGGCAGCCCAGAAAGCCATCCATGTCCTGGGCTGTATGAAAAGCAGCGTG
>VXBL01001276.1:301877-329393 GCA_013400195.1 Aramus guarauna
CTGGGCTAGTGGAGGGTGTCCCTGCCCATGGCAGGGGTGGGACTGGATGGGCTGGGAGGTCCCTTCCCACCCAAACCAGTCTATGAGTTTATGATCTTGCTTTCCACGCCTTCCCTCAGCTGGTTCTGGTGCTTTCTGGCCCAGTTCTCCATTCTGCCATCGGTTTCTCTGGAGGGTTCTACAGCCCTGGCTAACTCTGGGGCAGGGCTACTGGGTAGGTCCCCAAGCTGCGCTCCAGGCCGCTCGTACGGCATGTCCGTGCGTGTGCTTGGTCAGCACCTGCCGTTACTGGCTTCCATCTGGTGGGTCTGCTCCAGGGGTGGGTGAGTCAGGTGCCTCCTCGTGTGCCGACCCCGCAGGTACCCTGCGGCTCCAGGTAGGTGCGTGTCCTGACCGCACTGCGGCATGGCAGGAGAGAACCCAGCTGGTCTCTGGCCGATACAAACCTATCGTGTCTGGTAACTGCAGGGGTTCCAACTATAAATTTGTCTGACTTTATAGATGTTATGGCTCGAGGTTTTTAATCAAAAGCTGGTTTTCAGCTAGAAACGCAGTGCTAGAGCAACTGTTTCGGTGGTGAAACATACTCGGCGTCCGTATCGGCTCATGACAAATGTGGCATCGAACCTGCTGTTCTTAAACTAGCATGGATTATCCCCATTTCAAAAAGGAGGCCTTTAAATGTAACGATTCAAAGATTACCATGGAAACATCACCTATAGTTAGTTCTTATCGGGGTTTAACCTGGCAGGCGGCTAAAACAATCACACGGCTCTTTGCTTGTCCCCCCCCACGCAGTGGGATGGGGGAGAGAATCGAAGAGAAAAAGGTGGGTTTGAGACAAAGGCAGTTTAATAGGACAGAAAAGGAAGAGAATAAGAATGCTAATAATGATAAAAGAATATGCAAAATAAGTGATACACGCCACCCAAAGCCAATGCTCAGCTTGCTCCTGAGCCGCGCCACCTCCAGGCCAACCCCCCAGTTATGAGTGGAACATGACGTCATATGGTGTGGAATATCCCTTTGGCCAGTTTGGGTCAGCTGTCCTGGCTGCATCCCCTCCCAGCTTCTTGGGTGCCCCCCACCTTCTTGTTGGTGGGGCAGCTGAGAAGTCCTTGACTGCTTGGCAACAACTAAAAACATCAGTGTGTTATCAACATTATTCTCATCCTAAATCCAAAGCGCAGCACTATATACCTGCTGCTAGGAAGAAAATTAACTCTATCCCAGCCAAAACCAGGACAGGTCTGTAATACGCCGACACGATGCTCCTGGGAGAAGAGCCCGCAGTCTCCTGATAATTGCATCCTGCGTGGCAGTGTCCGGGCTTTGGTGGTTTTGAGCTCTGCATTGAAGATTACTGCCAAGGTGTAACAGAAGGGAGACTCGAGCGCCTGGGACTGTGGCAGGAGTGCTGCTGAAGCTGTAATGTAATGTCAGCAGCATCCAAGTGTCTCCTTCACAGCTCTTATTCTTAACCATAAAACCACGTACTTAAAAGCAGTTCCCTTCAGCCGTACACGACGCTTCTGTCGCTTTTTGAGGGGGGACCCGATGTATAGCGTAAGGACCCTTGTGGGAAAAGTACACCACATCTGCCACGATGGATGTACCAAAGGATGGGTTTCATTTTGAGTGCGATTAGGAGATCAGATATCTGATGGGATCTCTGATGAATGGAATTACACTTGCTAATTTCCCTTTTCAGCTTTAACTGTACTTTACCTACTGAAAAGACTATATATATATCTGGTAGCTAATGACAAGATAAACCCTTTGACCCACACGTACCTTAAAAACTGGATTAAGAAATGAACGGACAGAAGGGTGGCTCTGCTCTAGAATTGAACCACTCGCTGTGTTTGCACAACAGATAGAATTTAAATGTTAGGAGTTCTCCTTGCGGCTCCCTGGAAACAGATTTCTCTAAGGAGAAGATCTCTGCTATCCTTAAGATTATAATCCTATTGCAAGAAGTTCTCCGAGGGTGGATGTTGCAGCCTGGTTGCTGCTTTTTCTTTCTGCTGTGCTTCCTTTTGAGGTGTGGGCTGCTTGACGAAGAGTAGGAGGTGTGCTGGTGCCTACTCTGCTGCTGCCTCTAATTCCAGGCAGGCATATCTTGCAACTGTAACTTCTTCCCTTTCTCTTTTTCTAGGGTTTCTGGTATGCACTTAAAGCCATATCTCAAGTTACAGAAGAAAGAGCGATCTCCAGAAATAAGCCAGGATTCCCTGCGAGCCTCACCTATGAGCCACCAGAGGTCTGCACAAGAAGAAAAATACACCAACAACTGCACCAAACTGAGCGTTTTCCCAAAACCCTCCCTCGTGACTCCATCTCGGAAGCTTCTGGGGATTATTTATCCAAATACTATGTGCAATATGAATGGGAAAGGTCCAGCGGATGGTCCAAGTGCAAGGGAGAAGAAGAACGCCCTGTCTGCAACCATCCACCAGGGAGAAGAAGGGGAAGGGCCTCTGGATGTCTGGGCTGTCGTGAAACCTGGCAATACAAAGGAGAAGATCGCGTTCTTTGCAGCCCAGCAATGCAGCAGCAACAACCGGCTAGGCTCTATGAAAATTAAAAGCACGTGGGATATTGACGGAAGAACAGCTAAACGCAGGAAAAAATCAGTAGATCTTAAAAAAGCCAAAATTCAACTGGAAAGAATGAGGGAGGTGAACGCCAGGTGCTCCCAGCCGGAGCCCTTTGCCTGCGGCATCGAACATTGTTCGGTGCATTATGTGAACGACAACGGCGAGGGTGTGTTCCCGGGCCGGTCCCTCTCCGTGATAGAGATGGTAGCTTTTCTGGAGCAACGAGCAAGTGCTTTACTGGTAGACTGCGCTAAAACCTGCACGCCTGCTTCTACTACGAGGCTGAACGCTCAGCCTAAAGGTGCGCTTCCCAGCTCGGACCCTTTCTCCTCCGCTGGGGCGTGCGAGGTGCACGCGGAGAGGGGACCTTGCGGCAGTAGTGAGCAGCAGCAGAGCGAGCCCGTGCGTGTGCTGGACATGGTGGCTAAGCTGGAGTCGGAGTGCCTGAGGCGCCAGAGCGAGCGGGAGGCCGGGAGCCTCTCGCGGAACAACAGCTTCCGTAGAAATGTCGGGAGGGTGCTCCTGGCGAACGGCACCCAGCCCGAGGGAGAGGCGGGGAAGGTCTCCTCGGGGGTGCTGGCTCCGGGGGATGACTTGGAGGAGGCTGGGGTGGCGGAGGCTGGATACGGAGGACGGTGCAGCCCTCTGGGTGATACCGAGTTGTGGGATGGAGCTGCCTCCGCTCGGCAGCCTTTTCCTTCTGGGCTGGATACTCGGATGGGGAATGTGAATTCGGGACTTGCTCACGCAGTGTTGGCAATAACCGCTGGCAGGAGCGATTCTGAAACGCGAATTGAGCCTCCCAGACCTCTGCCGTCTGCGTGTCCGGCTGCTGCCAGGTTGCCACCGGATTCCTTGCGGAGCAAGAACGCGACTGTTGATTGTATGTTGAAAGAGCCTGTAATTTTCCCAAAGCAGAATCTGCACCCTGCTAGGAAGGAGCCCTTATGCATCAGTATATCGGTCACCAAGACCGAGAAAGGATGCAGGAAAGAGAAGCTCTCAAACTCCAGTTCTAGTGAAGATCCGCTCCCAGGGAGGCTGTTTTTTCTCCAGGCTGACCAGCCTGCCGCTCACGAGCCACAGCCACTCCGGGAGAATACCCAGGAAAAGCCAGAAGTAGCCCAAAGTGAGGATGAGGATGCTTTGGCATCTGACAGAGCCTGCGTCAGAAACAGCGTCCCTGCAGAGCCATCTGCCCTTTCCGTTCCTCCGACAGAAGGGGCTTTGCAAGTACTCGATGCTTCCTGCTTGAAAAGGCAGGTTTCGCATGACTTTCTGGAGACCAGGTTTAAAATTCAGCAGCTTTTGGAGCCTCAGCAGTATATGGCCTTCCTGCCTCACCACATCATAGTGAAGATCTTTGGATTGCTTCCTACTAGGAGCCTGGTTGCCCTAAAATGCACTTGCTACTACTTCAAATTCATCATCGAATACTACAACATCAGGCCGGCAGACTCCCGCTGGGTCCGCGATCCCCGTTACAGAGAAGACCCGTGCAAGCAGTGCAAGAAGAAGTACGTGAAAGGGGACGTATCGCTGTGCCGGTGGCATCCCAAACCATACTGTCAAGCTTTACCCTACGGGCCCGGGTACTGGATGTGCTGTCACCGGTCTCAGAAGGGCATCCCAGGCTGTAAGTTAGGTCTTCATGACAATCACTGGGTTCCTGCCTGCCACAGCTTTAACCGCGCCATTCATAAGAAAACCAGAGGAGCGGGAGCCGAAGTGGAAGAGGAATATTAGTGCACATACACTTTTCCTGCGAGATTGTTTGGGGTAGGAGGAGGTTCTTATGCCTTGTGCTGTTTACAGTGTATATAATTGTCGTGGATTTTTTTTTTTTTTTTTCACAGGGCTATGAAACTGCACATACTTAAACACAAGAGCCTTTACCTTTTAGATTAAAGATAGCTTTTAGTCCATCTATGTAAATAACACTATAAAAACTAATTGTACATACAGAGTCTACAGCTGGCTGAACAACGTAATCACTACAATGCAGCTATGATAGTGTTGCGGCTATAGTTGTGTGTGTTTTTAAGTGTCTTGTTTCAAAAATCTGTATATCCTGTATAATATATGAATGTTTCTCAGAAGAAACTCTAAATAGGTAAAGGTCAACTTGTTTAAAGAATCTTCAGACAACTTAACTGGACAACCTTAAAATTAGAGTAGAACAGATCCATTATTGTAGTGTGGCAGTGGATAAAAAGAGAGGATATAGTCAGAATATAAAAAGTTCTTGGTTACCTTACCTGTGTTGTCTGGTTGGGTTTTTTTACTTAAATAAAATGTGCATTCTAGATCTGCCTTACCTGACTTTCTCTTGTAAAACTCTTGTCCCAAAATAAAAATACTGTAAAACACGTGGCAGAAATTTGGTACTGTGATGTAGTTGAGACTTGCAGTGTGTTTCCTGTAGAAAACCAGTCCTCCTACTAAAAATAAAATAAATAAATAAGAAACCCCCAAACCTGTATTACCTAGAGAACTCCCTGCTGTAACATTCACAAATTCCAGCTTTTCCTGCTGGGCAGGCAAGAGGCTCCTGTTGTTGGGAAAGCTGGTGAAAACAAGGACTCGGGGCCGTGCCCGGGATGCTCGAGAAGGAGTGGGGAGCCAGCAGCAGGAAAGCAGAGTTGCCTTGGCTCAGCGATGTGCCGGCAGGTTGGAGTACGGAGTTTTGCCCTTGCAAGAGGAATCCTCACCCTGCTCCGGCCCCTGGCATCGTGTTTCTGAGGTGGGAGTTGGTGCTTTCAAAGGGAGTTGGGAATGTTTGTGTCAAGTGCAGACAAAGGGTAATTCCTCAAACCCTGAACGGGAGCTGAGTGTGGCACCTATTTGGTGTTGCCTTCTCCTGCAGTCCTGCGCTCCTGGCTCCAGCCGCCAGTTACAGCCCTCGCTGCCCGAGGGGGAACAGCTTGGAAGTTTGGGAACGCTCCCTGGTCAGCCCAGCAGCCCTGGAGCGGGATCACGGGGCAGCAGGCACTTTGCAGGGTACAGCGGTTGTGTCTGCGCGGTTCGAGTCCCTGCGCTTCGTGCTCCGGCCGTTCCTCTGGCCCTTTGGCAACCGTCGCTGCAGCCGAAATCTTCGACCTGGTGCCGCCTTCCTCCGGGGCTCACCCTGGGCCGTCCTCACCCTGCAAGCCCCAAGGGAGTGCCAGGGACAGGGCGAGGGCTCTTCACCCCAACAGCATCCGCGGGGGGTGGCCGAGCACCCACCTCGACCCGCTCCCCAAGGTGCGGAACGCTGCGGCGCTGGTGGCCAGCCCTCCCTCCGCTTGGCCCGCGTTTGCCTAAATCTGCGGTGGGATCGGAGCGACTCCTCTTACAGACTGGGAGGACGGAGAGGGTTTGACGGCACCTGCGAGCCGTTACAGCCTGAACCGGGGGTTTGGTGAGCTCAGGCTGTTGGCGGTAGATTTAACCGGGATGCCATTTCTTTGTCCCGGTCCTTGCATTACCTGCTGCCAGCCACCCTGGGCAGCACCCGCTGCTGCTCGGCCATCGCTGCAATGCGGCGGATGTTACGACAAACGGGAGGAATGAGACACTGGAAATCTAAAAGGAGAGTGCGGCTGCCTTGTAATCAGCTGTGAAGAGGGAGAGGAAAAGCAGGAGCCCTTGTTAATTTGTGACTTTGGTCTCTAACGGGGCGCAGCTTTAATCCGCTGTGCCGGGACGAGCAGCAAAACAACTTTCTGGAAGGAAAGCCATCAGCATCAAAGGTCTTCAGCTTCGGTTCAGTGAAGGAAAGAGGGGGGAGAAAACGCTTTCCTGCCCAGGAAAGTCCCTGCGAGGCTGAAATAGAAGCAGCAGAGGAAAATATTTTGTAATTAGATAAGGGGCCTGTGAGGTCATTTTTTTTGGAACAGAGGCTGAGATTCTGGTCACCTTCGTTGAACGAGGCTGCCAGAGGGGAAAAAATGAGGCTGAAATAATAGCACTGGGCTGGTTTGTTCCTTGGAGACGTTAAATACAGAGGATAATTTGCTCTTTACTCTCCCCTCCCTTCCCCAAGCTGGCCGAGGAACGCGGGCTGTTTTATACATCATTTATTATCCCTGTTGCGAAGCATTGCTGTTAAAAATTGTTGTACGGAATGAAGTTTTGCATCCAGAAGTGGGTTGTTCTAACGTAGCTGTGCTGAGCTGCCTGCAAGCATTTCCCCCCTCCCCCCCGCCAAAGTAGTAAAGTGCAGATTTCGGTTTCTTTAAGGGCCAGGTCAGGGAGAACCCAATGGCTGATGAACCTTTTTTTTTTTTTTCTTCGAAGAGGCAATTAAAAAAAAAAAAAAAAAAGTAGTCCGGTGTTGGATTTAGAAAATTCAGCATTCAGAACTGAGGACTCTGTGCTTGACTTCCCTGCCTGGGAGCGGTTGGAGTGTCTGGACTGAATTTCCAGATACGCCTGCGAAGAAATTGCAGCATTGCCATTGTGCGTAGGCTTCCAATTCTCATCAAGCTCTGGGGTCTCCCGGCATGGGCACTACTGGAAAAGCCACCCATGGCCAGGCTGGTGCTTGGGCTCTTGCTCCATCCTGCCTGTTTCTACAGCAGCTTTTCCCATTTGCCACATCTCTGCCCCTGTAACGGGGCTCCGCGGCGCTTTGTCGGGGTACAGCTCCCCTGTGCCAGCCCCAGGACCGGCATTTCATGGATGGTCTGGAGACCCTTTCCTGCAGGCTGGGAGCGGTGCTGAAGCTTCACCCTGGGCTGTTTCTCCTCCCCAGCCCGCGTTTGGCTGGTCCGGGCAGTACGGATGGGGCTCAGGGCACTACGGGGCCACGCTCCTGCCAGGAACCAGCGGTGGCAGAGGACGAACCTCCTGCTGACGGCACCGCTGAAGGAGAAGCGACCTCAGCAATGCGTAGGCACGAGCTGAGCTCGGAGCCAGGCTTGGCTTTGTGCACAGGCTGCTTTCCTGCACGGCCGTGACCGACTGTGCTGCGAGGGAGGCAGCAAACTGCCCCAGCTCCGAGCCCCAGGCTGCTGTTCCTGACGTGCAGAAGCGGGATAGCTTGTTTCTCCTCCATCACCCAGTAAACCACAGCCTGCCGGGCCACCAGGTCCCGTGGGCAGAGCCTGTGTCTTGCCGACCTTCCTCATCCCCGTCGCTCGGACACACAAGGGTTCACTTTAATAATTACCTCCTTAAACAGACACACGCTCGCGTCCTGCCGCCATGACCTTGTGAAGAGGAGCATCTTCCCTCGCTGGAAGGAACTCGGGCTCACCACCTGCAGAAACAAACGTCACCTAGCAGAGGAGCAGTTCAAAGCCAGGCTTACGCGAGTGGTTTATCGGTTTACATGTACATACAGGGATGTGTGTGCATGTGTGTTTTGCAGCACTCCTCTACCTGCTCCAATGGAGATGCAGTTATTTTATGTAAGAGTATTTTTTTAGAATGGGTATTGCTTATTCCACCGCTGTATGATTGCACTGTAACAGGTCTGGTCCCTGTGATGCTTTGAAGGCTGGAAATTCTTGTGTACTTCCCCAGCACGGTTAAAAACAAACCACACAGAAGTAACAATTATAAATATACAACTTTAAAAAAATTACTGTTAAAAGATTTATTGCAATAATACAATAAAATTTAAAAAAAAAAAAAAACAAAACCAAACCATTTGTGTTTAGTTACATCCAGTTTGGAAGCTGCAGAGAGGCCCCGGGTTTTTTGCGGGTGACAAGCATCCCTTGGGTGTCCCACCCGAGACACTCCAAAGGTCCCGGATTTTCCGCGGAGAGCCGGGCTCTTCCCTGGCAGCTCAGATCAGTCACGCCAGATCACTCGTCACGGACAAAAGCCACGGCCTGAACTGAAATTCCCGCACTCGTGCTACGCAAGGTGGTCTGTAAACACTCAGTTCACTGTCTTCAATTATCTCTAATCACGGTTATTCCTGCCCTCCCCCGCCCCCAAAAACAACCTGGAAAACTAATCCTGGCGATTGCACTCAAGGTTTGGACACACACGATTCTTCCTTAGCTACACATGTGCAAAACACTTTAAAGACAAACCAACCACAATCTCTACTCCGTTACAAAAACGTTTCGTGACAAGACCTGTTGTCCCAATGCATTTTAACACCCTTGCGGTGCTGTTGTGCACTTTCAGAGTACGACACGGTTGAAAATAAATTATTTGGAAAACATGATGGTTATGAAGTATATGGCTTACAAAGGTTTTTGTGTTGGTTCCCTCCCCGCCAGCCCCAAGCAAAGGACAGTGTATAAAGCAGAATCATGGCCTGACCTTTAGGGGTTCCGAGTAGCACAAAGGCAGCAATGAAAGAGTGACTGAAATGCGTATTAAAAGCAAAAAACAAAAAAACAACAAAAGAGATTTAGGTGGTGAGGTCCAGTGCAAAACAAACAGGGAAGCAGAAGGGGCTGAGCGATGCAAGGAGCCCAGTATACAGTACTGGTATGTGCTGGTTGCTCAGAACGGCAAAGGATCAGATAGCTGCAGGTGAGTAAAGTGCTGTGAACCGAAGAGCGACCAAACCCTCCCAGCCCCGGCAGCGCTGGCTGCTGGGGGGCTGGGGGGCACTGGCCCCGTTCGGACTGCAGTAGTCAAGGGAGTCTTGGCTGTTCTCTTAAAATGAACCCAACCATTGGATTTAAACTAAAAGAAGGGTAGGAACGAGGGCGTCTTCATCTACCAACGTGCATGGTGTTAGTGCGGAGTTAAGGGTCTTTGGTTTAAAAAAAAGAAAAATTAAAAAGAACCTACTGACAACATCCCCAGGGCCAGAGAGAAAGAGCTGCCATACGAGAGGGGCAGAGGGCTGGGAGACACGATACTCGGGTGGTACCCCGGGCACGGAGCTCGCTGCGGTACGCGAACTTCAGTACCAAAACCGCTTTTCCATCTGCTCCTCGATGGAGACCGGAGGCAGCACTGGCCGGCCTGGAGAGGAACAGCAAAACCACTGCAACAGGCTCCGTGAGGTGGCCGGGTAAGCCAGCCCCAGAGCTGGGACTTCAAACATGCAGGAGGACGTGGCCAGCGCATCCCTCCCCGCAGCCTCGCCGCGTCCCCGCCACGGGGGAGATATGGTGGCAGAAATCCTCCCTCCCAGAGGGCTGGGAGGATGCTTTGATGTTAGTTTACCCCGTGGAGAAGTACGATGTCCCGGCTATATAAACGGTAAACGATATGTTGGAAGCCTTGCTGAGCAAACCTATCTTTAAGTAATACATACCGCAAGGCAGAGGAAGCGGAGGAGCACTTTGTTAACGAACACATCTGTCGGTATCGCACCTCCGGTCATTTTACGTGTGAGCCAGCTGCACTGGGAGCATTTCTGCAGTGAAATGAAATCAACTTCTTGGCATTCAGTAAACAGGAAAACAAAACCCACTCTAAAACGTAAAATAGAATAGGGTTTAAAATGCATGTAGTGTGGAGAACGTGCGACTTCACTCAGCTAGCTCGAAATGAGGTTTTTCTAATATTAAAAAGTGGCAACGTGGTGGCAGAACTGATGAATATTATTGCAACAACACAATCCTGTATCGGCATCAAATGTGGGCCTAGCTAAGAGAACGTCCAGTGTTTCTTTGGTGTATGATATTAAGAGTAAAGAGCCTGCGTGCTTTGGACAGCACAACACAAACCTTCGAGACTACCTACCGGTGGAAACAGCATGAAACAAGCCAGTTTTCTGTGGCAAAACTGGGTAAAGATTCACAACTGAATCTAAAAAGAAGAGCAATTTGCTGTGTGAATTCCTGTTCATGCTGATTCTTTGTATTAAAAATATGGCAACAGAGATTAGAAAACATGTTAAAAATGCATAATTTTCATGTCCTGAATGAAAAAAATTTAGAAATACACATTTTTGCATTATGCAAGACAGATTTAAAACACACACAAACAAAAACCCTGTAAGGAGTTAAGAAAACGTGAACTGCATTTGCACCACTGTCCAGACTGCACACCGAGCAGCAGCCTTCTCCGTCCTCATCCTGACACAAATACTCCAAAATCTGTTTCTTCTTTAGAAAGTAGAGCTGGAGGCCGCCGGGTCCTTTTTCTTCGATACTCAACAATGCAGACAGAACCAAGACACAAAGTGCCGTCACAGAATCCGTCAGGAGTACGTAGCTAGCTAATTTACAAAATGGTACCATCACAGTCATCTTGGGTAAATAAAAAGGTTTTTCTGGTTTACAAAATGAAAAGTCTGACCTTTTCTTTGTTCCAGGCACTACTTAACTCAATAGGTAAGGTTTACTACAGCATTGTCAGGGAGGGATTCCTTCCACAAATCCTATGATCCTTTTCCCATGCTCGTTAGCGATGTCCAGTGTACGCCTTCAACCATGAGGTCACCGAGGCAGCAGCAGATGATATCATCCCACCAGCGCTGCTGCTGGCGATGGGCTGAGATACCTGCGTGCTCTGGCTCTGCAGCATCTCCACCTGCTGAGAGGGGATATCGCAGAACCTGGGGCTCGGCAGATTCTCCCAGTCTGTCCCCAGGTCCGTCTCTTCATCGCTGACGTGCTCGTCTCCGCTCTCATCTGTTTCGCCGGTGGCGTTGGGATCCACAAACTCCATGGAGTCTTCGAGATCAGCACTGATTTCAAAAGGCCCAGACCTGCGAACACGGACAACGCCGTCAGCCCGTTTGGTACCGTGCAGAAGGACCGTCACTTCGCTGGTGCGAGTCCCAGCCATGCCAAAGCACTGTCTGCTCTGTCACGCGTACGGCAGAGAAATTAAAACCCCTCTGTGTTTATCAGCCGGCACAGAGAAACTCACTGGCTGCGGAGATAACTGTATTATGACAACGGCAAAAGGAAAATGGTTGGCCAAGGAAGCAATAGCTGGGTTCCAATCCACAGAGCAGGAATGGTGGGAGAGCTGTTCTGCTTTAGCAGTGGACAGTGAAACACATACACACCAAAGCAAAAGCTACCGATAATAAAACTCACAGCTCCACTGGTGGAAATCTCAGCTTGACGTGGAACAGCTTTTATTTTTAACGCTAGCTCCGGCCAGGCCAAAGCGGCTGCAGCTCTGTCAGCAAGGGGAAGTGTGTAGTTTACAACCTAGAGAACTGAGTTGGCACAGCTCACTAGCGGAGACTTCCCAGAGCAGCACTTCACCACGAGCAACATCTCAAGATTTTTTTTTTACTACGACGCTGCTCAAACGCTGCAACAGGATGCCCAGAGAGGCTGTGGAGTCTCCATCACTGGAGATACTCAAAGCCCCACCGGCTGCGGTCCTGCGTAACTTGCTCTAGCCGGCTCGGCTTTGAGTGGGGCGAGGGGCTGGATATCCAGAGGTCCCCACCAAACCCACCTCTGCTCTGACTCTGAGTTCCCTGCTGCCACTGCCTGGTAGGAGAAGCAATTGCATCCCTCCCCATCCCACCGCTTTGCACTGGAGAAGGGGTGGCCAAAACCTGCAACATCTTTACTGAGCCGAAGCAGGCAATTTCAGAGGCCAGAGAGCAGCAGGTTTTCCCGGAGGCGGTGAAAGGTGGGTTCCCCACAGCAAGCAGCATCATTCCAAAGCACAAAGCTGCTCGGTGAAACGAGCAAGAATGTAACACAGGTAAGAGTGCTTCTCCAGCCTTAGTGGGAGAAGAAGCCTGAAGCAGCAATTTAGAGTGGAAATTTTTAATCCAGACAATTAAAGCTTGGTAAAACTATACGTATCTGAAAACAGTAGCTTATAAAGGAGACTGTCAGGGGATAGAGGCTTAAATATCTAAAGGGAAATAAAGAGAGCTGGTTGCTGCAAACTTTGCAGACAGCTGAGAAATTAAAGGTAAACACTCCTCTTTCATAATCCGGAAAGGAATGGGAGTGCTGCCTTCTGGCAAAGCATTTTGCTTAACAAGGCAACATAAGAAGAGAGTCATCAGGTTTAAGGCCAGAAGGGACCATGAGATCATCTCGAGTGACCTCTTTTGTAACAAAGGCCATTACGTTCCACCCGTTCCCCCTGTCCTGAGCCCAGGAACTTGTCTGATGAAAGCGTCCATTCCAGAAACTCATCCAGCCTTGACAGGACGACATGAGGAAACAGAGAATCCCCACCTTCATTCTTGTGGGTAAAAAAAATCTGTTAAGCGCGTGCTCCTCACTTCAGCTTAGCTCAGGCTCTTTGCTTCCAATGGTGTTTGTGAAGCCATTCGGTAGCCTGTATTTTCTCCCCATGAAGGTGTGGGAATCAAGTCATCTCTCAATCTCATCTCTAGCAAGCTAAGACAGTTTTATACAGACTAAACTGTGCCCCTAACTGTAGGTATTTTCTCCGACTCTTTCCTGTCACCTCTTCTTTTACTACAGGGACCTGACTGATGCGTGTGGAGCTCTAACATCTGCACAGAGAAGAGACACTCACTGTGGCACCTGGATCCTCTACAGCAGCTGCTTTCCAGGACACAGTTCATCATTCTCTGGGCGTCTCCTGCACTCTCCTTGTTTTCAGACAAGCAGCAGCAAGCACAGAATTTTTTCCAAACTGAGCTATGTTACAGAGATTTGGCCCCCTGTATCTTTGGGCTGAGTCAGTAGGATATACCCAAAGAACATAGGATATACCCAAAGAACGTTACGGTAAGTGGTTAACAGCACAGTTCCTCTTAGTGGCACTGCAGGTTTTTAAACACAACTAGATCTGTACATGAGAACAAAGTGGAAAAGTAGAAAAAAGACTGTGTTTGATAGAATCATAGAAACTTTAAGGTTGGAAAAGACCTCTAAGATCATCAAGTCCAACTGTCAACCCAACAGCACCATGTCTACTAAACCACGTCCCGAAGTGCCACATCTACACATTTTTTGAGAGGGGAAAATAACGGGGAATAAAGCAGTAGTCAGATTAAACAAATATTTGCAGACTGTCTCAGGCACAAGTGACTTGCGATTGGATTACCCCAAATCAATGTTGTTGGCTTTCTGATATTTAAGTTGTTAAAAAAAAAAAGGGGGGGGGAGATTATTAAACCTGGTGCATGCAGCCCACAGGAACTGATGTTCTTTCCACCATGTACTAAGTTAACAGAAAAGTTGTCTTTAATCTTAATTTACATAGAAATTAATATTATTTGAAGTGTTGACTGGTCTAGGGTGTTCATTGACTGGAAGCATTTTTGGGAAACCTTCACTTAGCACTTGTTTTAGGGTTTATATTGCCGGATGCTCTTTGGTATTTACAGGTTGGCAGATGTGGGTAGGGTCATATTTGGAGCACAGCAAAACTGCCTGGCATACATGCTGCTGTCCCCTGGAGGGAAGGAGTTCCTGCTTCTGAGAGCTGGGGAAACAAGTCCATAATCAGCTACAAAGCCCCCAGCTGAGCTCACTGTACGCAGAAGCACAGTGTACACACCCCTCCAAAATTAGTAATTTCTTACTCAGGACCTGCTTTTTCTGTCCTCTCTCATCTCCTCCTTGTAACTACCCTGATTTCTGATGTGCTGAGGACTGATCGATAGGTGCAGCAGAAGAGAAGAATTTCCCTCATAAGTACCAAGGCAAATGCATAACTTCAAAAGGGGATTCAGTCACAGGGGATTTGAGATTCTGTTTTTCTTACCTGCCCAAGTTCTCGGTGTCTGGGCTGACCAGGTACATAAGGTTCCTGAGCGTATGCAGTGGGTGCAACAGATTTACATGCTACCGTGGGGAAGGTAAGAAAAAGACACAGTCAGTTACTGGAGGAAGCCTGCAGGCACAGTTGCTATTTTAAAAGCTATTTAAAGTAGCCAAATGTGCATTCCCCCTACCTGAGAGAAGCAAAGGTGAAGGATATTAGCATTCAGCTTCTTCACTGCCCGCGTGAACCTGCGTCTGCTGAGATTCTCTCCACAGAACTCACTGTTGAAACACAGCACATATACATATATACACACAGAAAGGAAAATGCTCTGAAAATACACCTACTGGAGGCATCAGCATTCTGTGCCCTGGCTTCCTAACAAATCCTGGACTAAACATCCTCAGGGTGAGCACTTGTTTAAACTGTACAGACAGTTTTAGAGTGCTCAGGAGATTAATTTTTCACCCAGTAAGACTACAAGCATTTCGTCAACAAGCAGTGCTTGCCCTTGTCTCACTGGTTTCAACAGGACAGGTGAAGTGGACTGTATGGAACTCAAAGATCCACTGCAGCCAACCTATTTTGGCTCTCCTTTTAAATCTTGCTTCGTTTCCTGTTCTCAACCTTTTCCTTCTGTAAGGACAGAGCACCCAAATAATAGTATAAAAAACTGCAGAGACCCTACACAACTTCCATGCCCCCACTTTGGCAACCACTATTTTAAGCGATTAAAGAATCTCACCAGGTCTACAGCTCCCTTAGTACCTACCAATTCTATATAGATCCCATCTGCTCCACAGACGTTAAAAAAATCTAACAGTGCTTTTCATCACAAATGGGGCTTACAGAATACACTCCCAGACATCTGGCAGCCAGGTACGTTCCCCATCAGTGTTTTATCAATTAAATTGCTGTTGTGCCTTATTATAAGGCGCTTCATGTAGTGGAGCTATTCAAGATGACAAAGAGTTACTGAATTGGGATGGGATTTTGTAAAACACAGTAGGGTCTCATAAAATGGAAAGTGCTATTTGTGGACTGTCATATTTCATTTCTAATTTGAAGACGCTGAAGATGACAATTAGGAAGCTGTTATTTTCAACTATGATGGTTGGTCTACACTCTCAGGAAGTAAAAAAGGAGGGAGGAACTATTAACTAAAATCCTACTAGCCCTCCACCCAAAATTAAACAGCACAAAAATCCACGAGCCACCAGCCGTTACCATAAAAGCTGTTCCAAGTAATGACTTCCTTCACAAAATCAAATTAAGATCAGTCAAAACTGGTCACTGATTCACCTCCTTAGAGACATGCATTTACTTGCCTGTTGCAGAGCTTCTTAGGAAGATTTACGTCAAGTATGAGAGACAAAGTGTTAACAAGCTGAGTTGCATAGCACAATGCAGCACTGATGGTATAAGCAGGGTTATTATGTTCCATATCTAAAAGAAATACAAACATCATGAAAGTCTCATTTTAAATGAAGCCTCAGTGGGTGTGTTAATGTGTTACTGAAGTCTACTCTGGAAAATGTCACTTGTCAGTATTGAGAACTGCCTGAATCCAGCAATCATTTACAGTGAAATCTGTCAGAAGTTCGTAGAAAATAGTAATTCTTGGAATTCCTGTTAAAATGACGGCATGTGAACCATGTCAAAACTGTGAATAATTAACTTTACTTCTCTATTACATTGCGCTGTGGTCCCAGTGAGCATTTCCCACAAAAGAGGATTTCAGTGGACTAATCCCTATCCTGCTATTTATTTCTGGTTTGTCTGTGTGAGAACAAACAGACCGGGCTACCGCTCCTCAGTGCCTTCCGTCGGCATCCCAGGCTGCAAGTTCTATGGCTTCTGGAGTATCCCAGATGCCTAATCAGAGCTTGCTCCTTACCTGGTCCTTGCGTAGTCTTCTTCTCTTCCACCCAGTTGTAATATGCTGAATAGTCTCCGTTGTTAGGAAGGGTTATCCAAGGCCCCGTGATACTGATGCTGGTATCCCCATTATGATCATCACACACCCATCTCCCAGAGAGATACGTGGTTCTCCTGGCTTCCGCGAGCTTGCTCACAGTGCTAGAGGTCATAGCATTGTCACTCTCAGACGACACATCTGCTGGATCTCTGTAGCACCCAAAGAGGAACAGAGGGTTTTTAAAGAAGTTTTAAAACTATAAGCAGAGATGCACGTGGCAGGCACTTCACCAGATTTCATAGAGAGCAAAATGCTTGAAACACTCCTGCAAAACTCCTTATTCCCCAAACTCCTTTCCTTTGTTCTGGGATTTTTAATTATCTACTTTAAGATAGTTAACATTGGACACATACCTTCGATCTCTCAGAGGGGAGGTGCTAGCACCTCCAGATTCCTCTATTCTGGATCTCTATCTTTGGTTCAGCTGCTTTGCCTTTGGGAAACACCTCCTTTTCCCCACGGATGCTAAGGGAGCCAGAGTGTCTAGCTCACACTCACGTGACTCATTTCTGGGTGTCTAAGGCTAAGCAAAATGAGTCCAAAAGGATAAGCCTTCTATACCTCATGTTTGTCTTTACTTCTTCAATGGGAAATATGACTGATGTTAGCTCCAGGATATACGTCCGACGAAGATTTGCCAGATGCTCATATTGAGTTTTCAAGTCATAGGTTTTTTTCTCTACCAAGTCTCCCAGCTTGCGGTTATGCCTCTGCATCTTCTCTTTCTTCTCCTGGTGCCGCTGAGCCCTGCGATAATGCCTCTGGTTCTCCTCCTTAATTCTCAGAAGTCCCTCTGCATCTGTAAAAACAGCAGCAGATGTGAGCCAAAAAGGAGCTGTGAGGTACTTGTAGTAAACTTGAGAAAAGCATTATTAATAGTTATAGAAAACAAAATCTATAGCAGCTTAAAACAGAAAACCCTGCTTCACTATGAACATTTTCCTGCTAAGTGGTACAACTTTTTAATCTTTTCTGAAGATCTCCAAAGAGTCTGAAGTTGGGATTAATCTTTCACCCAGCTATTTTTGGATTTGGACTAGAAAAGCCAAGATTTCACAGTTTAATTAAACTTCTGAGGTAATCATCATGACAGAAATAGCTTGACTGTACATGTTTGCATGGTGCTGGCCAAAAAGACATGCGTTGCTTGAAGCCAAAATCAAGTGCAGATACCATCTTCATTCACCATTGCTGGCACTGCTGCTGCTGTTAGCGTATGATATTTGGGCTTCGCACTCACGTATGTGCTCTTAAAGCACTTGGGTCCCAACGGTGCAGACTTCTTGTTAGCACAAGGGAACACTGACTATCTCCCTTTCCAGTCACAAAAAGAGAAATGCGCTTAAGTATGGAAGTGCTACAACTGCCTGAATTTACTCTGTGCGTCAGGCACACTGAGGCTTGGAAAAATATCCTTCAAGAGCATCTGCTGATTCTCCTACAAAAGAACTGACTGCAGTAATGCTGCCACAAACATACGGTGCTAGAGAATTAGCCACCTCTGTCTCTCAAAAGCATAGGAAAATATTTCTTATACACACTCCCTCCCCAAATAGATGTCTAAAACTATTCATGTACCCTAGTTTGAATGACAGCCTCCATCTACTAGTCACTCACTTTCTGGTTTTATGGCTGAAAAGAGTGAGTGTTAGTCAGGTTCTCTTACCGCAAGGCACCACTTTCCTGTAATCAAGAAGTGGGATAACTGCCCCTTGCACAGAAGGGAAGCGCTAAGCCCTGACACCATTTTACTTCTATATTTTGATTGCAAAGCACAGATGAGACCAGAGCTACAATAAGAACACTCCGTGGCATCTGCTACTCAAAGAAGCTGCATTATATGCTACTAAAATCAAGAAAACTTCCAAGCAGCTATAGCTACCTCAAACAACACATTCAGACTGTCAGTCTTCCCAACAGGGGAACACAAAAAATTAAAGGCTATATCCAAAGAATGGGACTCAAGATTGATTCCACGCATGGCCAGCACACGATACTCTGCTACTCCTGGTTTGTACCTGCAGAGCTGGAACTCCAGCTGGTTCCAGGTCTGGCAGGGTGGGAGACCAGGACTGCTGGTGTACCCCTCAGAGTGCACCTTGCTCCCCCCAGACACAGATGGTGCTCTCTCTGAGCATCGGGTTATTTCTAGTCATCTAATTGATCTGTTGTGATCCACGATGCGTTTGGTAGGAAGGAAGATCTGATACATGGGAGATGCAAAGTCCCACATTAAAGAAGGTGAGAATGTTTTCCCTGGGCAGATATGAACTATTTATCCTCTACTTTATAAAATAAGTGACCTCCTGTTAGAGGAACTGTAGCAAAATCGACTTTTCTGTCAGTCATACCAAGAATCCCTATGTGCCAGCTAGTAATTCAGTTTCCTTTAAGCATTCCTGTAACATCAACAGAAAATCAATTAATGCTTGCATTCATATTCCCCAACTCTCCCTTTGCATAAAGAAGAGACAGAGGAGGGTAAGACGTCCATCTGTTCAATTTTCAGATTCATGTTGTACTTGAAAGGCTACTTTTTCACAGAGCAAACTCCCTTTTCTGCATGGCCAACAGCAATTAACGGCGAAGCAGGGGAGAACACTGCACACACGCTTCCTCTTTAGCAGTCCCGGTGCAGAAACAACTGTGCTTTTTTTGGCATAGCACCTCTGCTCTATGACCCAGTCTATGAGGCGATTAAAATTTGTCCCCAGAAGTATTTCAGGACACCACTATGTCCCACACATCTGCATTGCCTGATAAATTCAAGCACGGGCACAACAGAGAGCTATGCCAGATATTTGCAAGATTGTCTCCTTGAACTGTTCTCTGCAGACAGAAGGCAAACACACATATTTTAAAACCTTATTTTGAGAAGCACCAATTATTGAGGTATCGAGTCAACTGCAAAAGCAGGAGCTCGATGTTCTAGAAATTGTACTTATTTCAGAAAACTAGCTATATCATATCCAAGAGAAGAGAAACAACCTATTCACGTTTTCTAACGTGGTGCAAGAGTGCACCAAGTTGAGTTCCTGATCTATTGGCTACTCATTGCAAGAGTTCATTTTGGGTCGACCTGGAAGAGTTTTGGGGTAACTGAGCTAACAACAGGGTGGTTGGGCAATAGTTAGGTCAGTTTATTGGTTCGATCTAATCAAGTTCACTGCGAATCAGAAAAGTTGCAAAAGCTGCAGATAATGGGCTTCACAGAATAGTAGAAAAGTGGAGGAACTCCACTCCCTAGTCGGTCCTAAGATTTTGCCACCTTCAGAGCTGCATTTTGAGAAAAGGTGATTAAATTCCTCAAAATCACATTGATTTCCTCCTCTCCTTTCTTCACAGGCTAAAGAGAACAACTAGTTATTATCTCCTTTGTAATAATTGTCTACCTACTGAAAAACTGCTTTTCTTCACCTTCCTCTCCTCTAAACCAAATCAAATGTCAGTTTTCTTAGCCATTCCTTGCGGTTTATTCCTAACATTATCCTCTGGACTTTCTCTAGTTATTTGTATCCTTCTCAAATTGCTCAAACTGGACTCCAGACTCCCACTGAGGCAACACCAAAGCTGGACACCGCAGGATAAATGCCTCCATCTTAAACACAATGCTTATGTTAGTATAACCCAAAATAAGGTCTGAACCTTTCTGCAGCAGCATTAGCTTGATAATTTTCATTTAACTTGCAATTCCCCAGATCCTTTCCTGCCACATCTCACCACTGTCCCCCACTTTGGGTTTATATGTTTCTCTTTCCTAACAACGCACGCTCAACTTTATTCTTTTCAGATATTGATTTTGAATGGGATCCTGTTCTCCACAGAAGTCATATGGTCATCCACCTTTGGCTTCCTCCATTCCACCTTCTCTTCTACCATGCAAGCTATTATGGAAAATACTGAACAAAATCGGGGCAGGAACTGGTTCCTGCTGAGCTCCACCTGTCTCATCTCCTCAGTTTGACAAGTACCACTGCTCTTTGAACACAGCCTTTCTAGCCTTACAGCGAGTACACTGAGAGCAAACGTCTTTGCTTGCTTGTGAGACAGTTTGGGTAGCACCCAAAGGCAAGGTACGTCGCATCTCCCACTTGTCCCCCAGCCAAGGGGTTGATTTGACATGGCCTATTCTTAACAAAGTGATGCCTACTTTTAATTACCTTATCTTCTAGCTACCTGCAAAGTGGCCAGAGGTTTACAGTACGCTGACTGTGTCATCAGTTTAAGGTTCTCCCTTCCTCCACCCTTCGGAAAGAGATTCTGTTTTCACTCTGTTTCCTGGGACATCCTCTCTCCCTCACGTGTTCTTAAGTGCTCCGCAGACCACTTTGGCTCATTCCTTAAGCTCCCTAAGGTGAATCTCAGGCCTTGCTAACATAATCAAAATAATATTTAGCTGGCCGCTTTCTTTCCTTAGCCTGTAGTCCTCTCATGATGTAAAATTTACTCTGGCTAAGCAGCTGATAGCATTTTCTTTCGAGAAGACGAAGCAAAGAAGGTGCCGAACGCTTCAGACTTCTCTGCACTGTTATTTGCTCTCTTTCCCATTAACTAACAGTCTTGCGTACTCCTTCATCTTTTTCTCATTATACATTTCTTATTGTTACTATCCATCCTCCTTATTAATTGAAGATAATTTTGCATCTCAGCCTTTTTGACGTTATCACCAGAAGCTTGGGCTATTCCTTTATCACTATTCTCAGGTATATGCCTCTGCTTCCACTTTCTGTAGGGCTCCTCTTGAATTTCAAGTCACAAAAACGTTCCTGATTCAATCAATACGCTTCTGAATATCCTTCCTATATTTCCTCTGCATGTAGGTCGTATGGAGAGCTGCATACTCTCTTCTGAAAAACGACCCTACGAATCTCTCATGTGTAAAATATTTAATGAGTTTCAAAACTGAAGCCGCTGAACGGTAGCAACGCACCAGCATATGCTGTATTTCAGTGACTCTTGCTCAAGTAGGATTTTAGCATTTCTAGACAGGTGTGGGTTAAAATTCACCAGCTACATGAAATTCCTAACAGCTGCAGAGCTGTTTGCTGCTCTTTATCAAGGGGAAGTGATCAGAAACACTGCACTGAATAAAGTCATCTCCAGGGACAAAGCCAAACTCATAGGCTGCTAAGCATTTACTTTTAAAGCTGTTGCAAAATGATCTCCATCCAGCTGAATAATGTCTGCTGTTTGCTAATTAGAACTCAAGCATAAAAAGGCTAAAATTCACTCACCAATTTGCCTTCAAGTTGATTTAAGTAGTGACGGTTTGGAAATTCACCCTTTTTAAAAACTAACACTCAAATTCACATCAATTGATTTTTCACTCTCAGGCACAGAGTTTTCCACATCACAAAAGCACAGGCATTACTCACGTCTTGTCATTTCATCATTTTCTTTGCAAATGGTCTGTTTCAGCTGCTCAATCCTCATCTTGCAAGACATTATTTTCCATCTCTGAAAAAGAACATTCAGCAACTCTAGGGCACAAACGACTTCAAACACAGTGACTAATGATTAACAACAAAGCCAGCAGCTTCAGAGCAAAAGTAGCAGGATGTTCTTAATTGGATCAGACAAACAAATAAATATTTCATATACTGTTTTGTGCACAGAAGAATGCCACAAACAAACCAAATGCTTGGTATAAAGTCAATCAGTATAATAAGCTATTGAACCAATACGTAGTAAAAAGTGAAAGATATTGACGGTTTGGAGCACTCTGCTTGCAGAGCCAATTTCGGTTTTGCTTACAACAGGCTTTTTGGGAAAGCAACACAATGCCCTCAAGGTAAATTGTAACTTTAAACTATGAGATCTAGGAATTCAGAGAGTTTAAAAACCATGGGACACTTTGAACAACTCACCAGCTGATCAGTTATCTCTTTCCCTTCCATGGCCTTCAAAACACTAGAGGAAAAAACACGATTGAAAGTTTTATGACTATCTGGACTACGTCTGTCTCCAGCAACAGTGCGTTAGAGAGACTGTTTCATTTTTATGAGAGTTCTTATAGTTTATTTTCATTTAATAACTACAACTTACTGTTTTTGGAATTCTCTCTGTTTGGTTTTAAGATGCATCAGCCTTTCTTTCTTGTCTGAAAACCTGGAAGAGATTAAATGCTTTTATTGGTATTTTGCACAACAGCTGTCTGAAAAGATAAAAAGACTGAAAAGCTTGTGGGAGTCTCTAAACCTCAATTATCTGTCTTAATCTTGGGAAGCAATGGCTAAATGTATAAAATTCTTGCAGAATTCTAGAGCATGTCTCTCACAGGAATTGCAACAGAACCCCTAAGCTGAGGAAACATCAGCTTGTTGTATTATCGAACTTGTAAGCAAATTACTTGCTATTTCTAGATTTATAGCTTAGCAATATCAGTACTACAGACTAAAAAACTTTAGTCACTGGAGAAATTAACAGGAGTATCTCAGATACCGTAATGCGCCTGAACTGCGTTATTCACGAGCTGTGACTGGTATTAGCTGAGTCCACCCTGGTAGTGGGAAACGCCACACCACACGTCGCATTTTCTCCCTTCTAACGTGGTAGTGTCTCACGCTTTATTCATTAACAGGTCCAAAGAGGACAGCACTCTCTCAAAACTTTTAGATGACATCCAAATCTTTCTTGTATTAGTAACAGCAATAAGTTGCATTGTCTTCTACTTATTTCTGCTAGGCACTTGTGGCCATCACAAGTCCATGACCCAAATATTTGCTTGAGTTCTGCTTCACCGGATGTCTGAGGTATAGGAACTGCAAAGAACTGAGCAGAAGGGAATTTTTTTAGGATTTGTCATCCTGTGTTTTCACCCTTTGACTATGCGGCAGCCATGCTCTGCGCCCCTCCATGTTCCATGTCTATTGAGAAATACATTTAAAGAAAATAGCATAGGAACGATGCATATTGAGAAATCACAAAGAACCCTGAAGTGACAAAGTGAACAGTAAGAGCAAACCACATGAGAGACAGCCGAGAGATTTCACTGGCATAAAAAACAGCAAATGTGCTTTGTCTTCTGCCCGCGTATGGCTTCCCAACTTTCCTTTGCACTTGCCACGTTACAGCACCATCCCGATCTACACCTCAAAAGCGTGTCTTGGGTTAAGTCCATGTAATGGAAAAACAATTCATTAATTTCCCTCTAGAACACGTAGAACTGACAATTTCATCCTAACAGAGCTCTAATACATCACATACAAGTCCTTTATTTCAGGGATGTAACTTTCCTTAGAAAGAATTACACAGTAAGCCTTGACAGGATGGCATCTTGGGCCTCCACCTCTCTGCTCAACTCTATGGGTTTGATTTCAGGTAAAGCTTTGAAATACTTCATTTCTTTCCTTCAAGTGCTGAAATCTGAAAGCTTGGTGACCAACTTGGGGTTCAGAAAGTACATAATCACCCTTCCAGATGACATTAGCATTAAAACAAGAGCAAAACTACTGGCTGCTGCCTTCACAGTCAACCAAAAATATCTGTTTTCCTTCCAAAATAAACCAAAACCAAATGCGGGTGCTTGGCATAAAAGCCAGAGGCCAGGCGTGAGCCGGAGGAAGGAATGTGGTGTGACTGGAGCCTGGCTGTTCGTTCTTCCTGTGCGTCCTCACCCCGCCAGTCATCATGGAAATGACAGAAGTGTGCTGTGTAACGCACACCTACTGTACCTGACCTTTGGCTGCCACCAAAAATAACTCGGCCCAGAAACACACTGCTCGGCAGCCACACACAGGGAGAGCTGGGGTAATTTGGCAATTCTTGTTTTCAAAGCTGGATTAATGAGCATAGAGTCTGACTAAAGGCAATTACCCAAATCACATCCATCGCATCAGCAAAAAGCTGATTTGTCAAGGATCTGGGCCTAAATTAAGTTCTTACTGGGGAGGGAAGATAGAAATATTTGTGAAAGTCTGCGTGGTGAGCTGCAATTTTTGCACTTCAGCAACTATATCAAACAGCTCCTACAAACTTCTTTAGCAGGTTTCTATTTCTTTATACAGCCTTAATTTTAATTGCATCGCATCGTGTAACTAATTTTTCTCTAGATATCTATAGCCTTTCAATTTGGCAAAGAAACAAAACTTTGGATCAACTATTATAGGAACTCCCATAAAATGTAAACTGAGAGAAGGAGAGAACTCAACATCTCAAATTATCCATTAAATGTTTCTCCTTCCTCAAGTCTTACCACATCAGGCTGAGATTTTCTACGGTTACCTGGCTTATTTCCACATGTTCGTAATCGGAGAGAAGCAATCAGAAAGAAGAACTTCCTAATCTATAGGAGCTGATTAACGCAGGAGGAGTTGAGGACAGCAATAGGTGCCTCCATTACTGTACCTATTCACTATAATGAAACTCCATCGCTGCAAAAAGTCAGTATTCCTAGTCATAAACCACAGCTCAGAGAAGTCAGACAGGCTTAGGCGTCACAATTATATTGTCTTTGGCTTTTGCCATCTGCGGACATATAAAGCAAAGCAATTTAGTATGCTTGTAAAATACACCCTGAGCATTTATGTATATGACAGGCTAGAGTAAACTCCCGGGAGCAAGAAGAATCTCTGAGCTGAAACCAGCATCAAGATGTCGACTTAGCTTTTGAATATCCAACGCATTACTAATGAAAAGAAGAATGTCAGCAATTATTTTACTGGAGGACTTCCGGACTACTCATCCTTAATTGTAGCTGTACTTCAATAATTAATCTTAACAGCTCCTCAATCTCTCCTCCTCACAGATACAGGGTGTGATTTTTGCCAGACATATGAATAACTTCAGTCATACTGTAGCTTTTACAAAAATGAACACACAAAACAGTCCAATGAAAAGAAAACCAAAATAATTCTTATTGTTAGAACATGAAATCATTTCTCTTCTTAAAAGGAAAAATCACAAGAAAATTCTAAAAATAAACCACTAGACAGGAGGAATAACGCTCGCTTTCTTTACTTTTCACAAGAGAGAGAACAAGTCTTTTACCCAATCTTAACACTTGAAAAAGACAAATGGGAGGCCCAAGTGACCCCACACACTTCCACATTCTGAATTTCTCACACCACGCTTATAACCGAGTCATACAGAAAAGCCCTTGCCATGACCCTGCCAGCCTCCTCCAGCACCAGCCAGAACGCTGATCTAAAATTAACCCAGGTACTACTAGAAGGAGTAAAATAAACAAATAAATAATGCTGACGATAAACACAACCTGAAATCCAGCCAGTTAACTGCACCTGTCCCTGCGTGACTTTGCCATGCCATGCAGTCACCGTTTAAAAAGTCGCTCCGTCTCTCTGTGCTCAGATCGCAAGGAATTCGCAGAAACCCGCTCGCTGCTTACAAAGAGGAAACAAAGAAACCCGACCTCTGAAGTGACCAGCTCTTTCACTCCAATATCAGTCATTCCAAGTATTAACTATAGAACGCAGACACAAAACTTCAAGCGCAGTTTTAAAAATAAGTAATTCCATTATCTTCAGAAGACCAAGAAGAAACCCAAGCTTTACAGGGCTTTGTCCCTACACTGAGCGTTCCTGCTGCAATGAAGCACGCTTATGTTATTCACGTTGTGTTAGTCACCTGCGTTATATTGTTCCTTTAATTCATGAATATGAAGTTGCTGTTTTCAATGAATTGCACTACTGCTTGGGAAAGTTTTGAGCAGCAGGAGAAACAAAGCTTGGAGAAATTGAGCATACAGGGAGAACCCCTGGAATGGAGGCTCTAGGAGAAGAGAACAGCGGTAAGCCCCACAGATGGAACCATGACGTCCAGACAGAGGGGGAAAAAAACAAACAAAAAAAAGACAAAAAAAAAGAGACAGGGGGCCTGCAGTTAAGAAACACAGCATAAATATACAGAACATTTTCTAGCTGCAGATGAATGAGACAGTTAAAGCATCTTAGCAGGATGAAGTGAAAACTGTCAGAGAGAAAAGCTGATCTTGTCTCATGCAAGAAGATACGAGGAAGATTAAGAGGGGGTTTTCCAACAAGCTTTTGCTTCTGGTACTTTGTCTAAGGCTGCTTCTTTTCCGTTTCGTTTTTCTGACAGGTAGAGAAACTTCTTAAGCCTTGGTGAATACAGAATGACAGTGGTTCCACTGTAACAAAGGCCACAATTGAATTTCTGTAATTAAGCCTAATGTTTAAGCCAAAATCTTAAGGCTACAAAAGGGGCAGGAAAAAAATACTTGGTTTATGTTCCAAACTCTAAATCCAATTTTTTCATGGAAGCTGCAGATAACCCCAAGCAGTCTCGCAGAAACACAAGTTTTCAATCTATTTTAGAAAGACTAAATACAGTTTGTGGTTCCATGACACAGTCTTTCATGTAAAAAAAGCCCAAAATAAACCATCCAGTGGCAGCCTAAAGTCTCAATTTTGCAAGCTGATTCACACCGGATGGCACCCTGTGCCCACTCCCACCGTTAATGGAAGAAAAGACGCCGCCGTCCCCTCGGCTGCGCTTGTGTTTGGCAGAAGGACGCAAAGAGCCTTTGGTGCGAGGACCGTGCCGCACCGCACGCTGCTTTCCACCTTCTCAAAATAGTTCAAGAAATCACTCTCAACAGCTGCTCACGAAGCTACAAATGAAGGACCAAGAACTCAGCGTCAGCCAAAAATCAGAGCTATTCCAGAGACGGTGCTGGGCAGACTTTTTAAGAATCTGGGATGGACACGCTGCGAACGACAGCTACAGAGGGGCGATCTGCATCTGAGTCATATAATGGGAATATTTGCTTATTGACGTAACACTTGCCCAGCTGCCCTCCCATATAGAGCCAGCGCTTTGCAAAGAGGAGCAGGAAGGTGCGCGATTAACTCCAGTGGAATGTTTTTTGTAATCCTAAAAAAGGGGGCCATGATTAGGACTATTTATATAGTCAGGAAAATAAAAAATAAAAGGTGCTGTTTTCTTGCACACCTTCCTAATTTTGTTTAATGATTTAGAAGATTACCAGTCTGTGATATGCATTTCAAATACCCTACCGCACGGCTCTTTTTGCCCTGAACCGTCTGGAGCTTCTGTCGGCTACATCAGCACGGGCACAGCTGCACCTAAGTGAAACTCGGGGCGCTGCATTATTTTATTATTAATTATTACCATCATCATCATCAACGCCTTATGGGTGCTGCTCTGCCCCCCTTCTCGGGGCCGCCCCCCCCCCAGCCCNTTTGTTTTCGGGCAGGGGCATTGTGGGAAGCGGGCGCTGAGGCGGCGGCGGGAGGGCCCGGTACCGGGGGGGGACGGGACACACACGGCACCCCGTCCCTCACAGGGCTGGCGCTGCTGGAAGAGGCAGCGCGATCGCGGCCTTTCAAAAAAAAAAAAAAAAAAAAAAAAAAAAAAAATTAT
>VXBL01001276.1:329447-354556 GCA_013400195.1 Aramus guarauna
CTGCCCTGCTGCCACAGGGTATGGCGGGGGGCTGCCCCACAGCAGGCGGGGCGGGCAGCCCCGCTCCGCTGGGCCTCGTAAGGGAAGCGCACGATTTTCTTTTCTTTTCAAAAGCTGAAGTCCTAAAAAAAAAAAAAAAAAAATAAAAAAAATGGGGCTGCAACTGCCTTTCACACCGCCACAGTCCCAAGGGGGCTGTGCACCATGGCCAGCCCACATCACCGCCTCCGTCCCTTGGGGTTATATTTGCAATACACCAAGAACGATTTCCCTAAGGGGCAAATATTGATAGATAGCCTCAAGAGTGTCAGGCTAGTCGGGTTCCTCACCCCGGCCTCCTGGCTGTGGCCAGAATCTGGTGTTAAATGTATGATCTGGTAGTGCGCAGAGCAGAGAGCCAGGCCCCTCTCAGGATACGGGGGAAACATCAGGCGATTTGAAAACAGAGTCCACACAACTAGAATAACTTAAAGCAATACCCCACTCCAAAACCCCCTGCAGTTTGGAAGAAAAAAAAAATAATCCCAGCCTATATTGTTTCCCCTTCCTAGCATATTTAAGCTCGCACGAACAGCACTGTATAGGTAGAACCAAGATAGCTGTTTTTAAGACCAGAGTTATCATAGCAAACATTAAGTTATCAGGAGCTTAGTGAAAAGGCAGAGAGCCCATTGCTTATCTTCAAGGCTTTATCCACACTTTCAAAGAGCATTAACTTTACTCATGAAATTGTAGCAAGCTCTTAATAAAAATGCTGTTTCTTGAAGAGGGCTCATCTTAGATAAACTTTTTTTCCAGCATCCTAGTAAGAACAGGTTGTTGTTTCTCCCTCACAAAAGATTATTGTCACTCAAGCTTATCAGCTTTTACAGCTACAGTGCAAGTAAGTCCAGCCCATAGCTGTGGAAAGTCTACAATGTTAGAAAACAAACAGAAAAGTAAGCCTCTGTTTAAAATAGATTTGAGTGTGGTGGAAATCCAGTTTGACTGTGACAAAGAAACTGATAACATAGTTAAGACCAGTTTATCATAAGGAAGTGTATGAAGTTTTTCAAACTTTTTTTTCCACAGGAGCAGAGTTATAAAAGCACTTGTGTGACACACTGAAATCACATCCTCACTGAATGAGATCTAAACTTGCGACAGCAAAACTAAGCCCAGCAAGACTGCGACACCCTGTTCTGTATTAAGTCATTGCCCAGAGCGTGTATTTCCACAAAGGACAGAGGTAGCTTTTGGTCAGGGTTACACTTAAGTCATCTAACAGCAACCTCTAGTGGCTCCGGGAGCTTCCTGACAGACCTGTCCTGTCTTCAGCAGGAAACAAGACAAGGACACAGGACAAACCCCAGCAGCACCAAAGCCCTGTTCTGGGAAAAACCCCACTTCCTTCCTGAGAATCACAGGAGGTACCAGAACTGTCAAGGGATAATCTGTACACTGTTACTGGTCACATCACCAGTCTGAGCGTGACACCTTCTGCCAAGGAAGCCAAAAGTACATTAAGAGATGATAGAGTACAAGAACCCCACTGTTGTAGCTACAAAAGGCTTTGATGTAGTGCCATTGGCTGAACCCCAGTTAAATAACCCAGATAATTACACATTGAGCATCCAAGACTTTGTCTTTTCCTCAAGTCCACTTTAAAGGCAGCTCCTAACCAACACACTGTTGCCTGAGACAAGCAACAAAATCCCATCATCCAAGAGGACTTCAGTAATACAAGTGGGTACCACTTCGTTAATTAATTTGCTTAGTTACCCCCTCCACACACAGACTCTCTAGGTATGTTCCAGCACTGTCAGGAGCCTTGAATGTCTTCTCTGTCAAACGAGTTTACACACAAGAGTTTATCTAACCAGTAGGATCAGAGGGATTCAACAGATGTCCTCTGCCATCACTGGCTTCAAAACACCGAGATCAAGTCATGCTGGATTTTGTAAGCTATATTGTAGACAAAAATATATTTTGAGTTTAAACATGCAAATACAACAATGGAGGAGCAAAGTTTCTGTACACTTATAGCTGAGGATTTTGGTAAAGCTAGTTTGGAGTGCAGTGTTGATTCACCTGTTCAACAGCAGGAAAGACACATGGTTTCCTATTACCAAATACTTTTAAGTGCCACCTCAGTATGCATTCTATTAAAAGTACATTAATTCAGCAAATTTTTCAGCTTCACTTGTCAAATGGATTACAGACAGCTAATCTGAAAGCAAAAAACCCACCACATCTCACAGACTACAGAAAGGCACCAGCATTTACAGCATTCAGAATGGCATCACTTGCTTAATAATCCCCAACTGTACAACTGGGTCCGGGAATACCCTTGCTTCTGTTCCGTGTGGAGTAATACAAACCCACATATTATTCTTAGTTGCTTTATGGGCCATGTCATGATGCTTTCTTGAAACCTTTTAGAATGGGGTAGATGTTCTCAAATGCCTCATAGATTTCAGAACGCTCTTTTGCTCCTAGAAAGATGTTTAGGGGGAGAAAAAAAACAAGGTTCAGAATTAACTGAGTGTTGAGAATAACCAAATACACCTCAAACCTAATAAAGTAACAAACCATGAAGAAACACAGGAGTTTAAAAGCAACTTACTATTAAAGGCAGAATTTCTATCACACTTCTGCCACTTCACAAAGAACAATTTCTAGCTTGCTTTGCTTTATGACTAGTTTTGTTTAATCTGTGGAAGCAACGCAGGAGTTTGCTACTCTTGACAGGTGCAAAACATTGGCTTTAAAAAACCCAAACAACAACTGAAAACCATGGTGTTATCTGTTTAGTAGTAACAGTTCTGCCTGTTGATAAGGTAAGTGGAAAGATAGAAACAAGAAGTGAAGGGCATTTATTCCAACACTGAAAGTTGATCCACAGTTTCAGAACTGTCCTCCTCCAGCTCCAAGAAGCTTTTTTGCTTTTTAAGCTTTGTTAGGGCACCTGTGATTTCAAAGCCGGCCTCTTCCATCTTACTGCAAGCCAATCTTTAATACCAAGTCTTGTACACTGACTGTATTACAGGAGGGAGGAGCATTCCTTGCCAGCAAGGCTACTCTACCACGCTAGTGTAGCAAACAGTAGCTACAAGGCAACTGCCTTTAAACGAACTAGCAGTTGGATTAAGTGGCACTCGGTGTGTAAACCTTTCTCTGGGAACACACTTTGACATGACTAACTTATCTGCCTTACTACAACTTTTACTTTTAAAAGTAAAGTTACTGGCAAGTTACTTTTTTGATTAGGGAAAAGCCTCACAGCTCAGCAAATTCAGTTTTGTCATTACTCCAGAGGGTGTTGTGGCTAGTGTACCCAAAAACACAAGCCTCAGTGGAATGGAACTGGCCGGTATGATTTTACTGGAGCTAAGGAGGAAGGGGAAGCGTTTAAGCATTGTACTGAGTGCACAATCCTTCAGTTAGCTGAGCTCATTCCTGATTTATGGTTGTGAGAATCTCCAGCTAAGGCAGGCACTTCTCTGGTCTTTCACATACCTCAAAACCGTATTGTGAATATAGCATTTAGGTCCTCTAGGAACAAGTACCATTTACCCTTCAGTACAGCTGCATAAAAGTATTTTCATGAGCTTTACAAAAGAACGTGTTAGGAACACGCACTCAGGAATTCAACTTTTTTTGATACAAGATCTGAGCAAGCAACTTACTTAACAAGGCTTTTGCCTCATGAGTGTTTTGCCAAACAGTCTGGAACAAGCTCTTAGATCTCCACCCTTTCCTCTAATCCCAACTAAATGTTGTCAGTGAAGTGGTTCAAGAAGTTTACTTCCTGTCCAAGCAATTTTAAATTGCTTATTGTGATACTCATATTTAAGTGACTGAGTAGTTACTAGCACATCGGCATCCTGTTGGGATTCTGTAAGTCAACACATGGCGTTATGCTTTAAATAAAGATACTCAAGTTTAACGACACGGAAGTCTGAGACGCTATACGAAGCAATTCTAGTGCAGCAGTACTCATTGTTATCTGCAGAAAACACAGATAAGCAGCAGTAGGCATTAAGAAGATTGCTGAGTGGCTTTACCATGGCAAGATACGAGTTTCACTCATGTTCAATTTAAATGCTTTCTCAGAAGCTGTGGTAGCACTTGATTACAGATATACAGAGGGAGACCACTTACCAGTCAGTACAACTTTTCCAGACACAAAGATAAGCAACACTATCCTTGGTTTGACCATCCTATAAATAAGGCCGGGAAATAGTTCAGGTTCATAGCTGTTTCAAAGCAAGCAGGCAAGATTAGTAAAATGCAAATATTGTTTCAGTGTTGTATGCATAAAGTGCTCTTTAATTACGCTAACAATAGAGTAATTAAACCCACAGATTTTAGCTAGCTTCTCAGAGAAAGGCAGATCAGGTTTTAGACATCTTCAGGAGAAACCTGGCAATCCCAGCTGGAGCTAGTAGGAGTTCTTCATGCTTACTTTTAAAGGCTCCTAAGCCACATCTGAAGGTGATTTTCCTTAGCCTTGAAACCATTATGGCAATCTTCAAACAGTCCTCAAATCCTTCTTAGTCTGCAAAGAGCCCTTATCGGGAAGCATCTTGTGCAACTAAGACAAGATGGCAGCCAAGTGAATCTTTAATATATCTTTAGTTCCCAAATTAAATGCAAAATATGAAATGCAGTGCTAATAAAAGACACAACTTTAATTTTGTCAGTGCTGAAATTTTCATCCTTTTGTCTGTGATGGCAATAGCTAGTTCTGAACGAGCCCATCTTGAAGGCACAGCATTCCCATTACTCAACTGCAGATTTACTTTAAATTGATGGCTAATAGACATTCAGGCAGAAAAAACCAAAAGTTATATCCCAGAAACACACTATATTTTCAGGTCTATATTTTGAAGCTTCAGTCGGGCTTTATGCCTGAAGGTTAGAAACCTTATCCTTGCAGATAAGCATTGGTTTAACGGGAGTTAAGAGGCCTGCTTAGTATTAAAGGTTCACAATGGAGCAAGGGCATAGACCAGGTTCAAGTAGCTTAAGAGCTACTCCAATTAAACCTTAAGTGTTTAATCAAGACTGGTTATTTTCCTATTGACATGGTCTCCAGTGAAGAAAAATACCCACTAAGGTTTGATATCACACTTGGCAATAACAGGAAACTAGTAAAATTGTGATCACCAACACTGCTCAGATTAATGAAAATTTCTGGTGTGCATTGCTGATATGCAGCAACACCGAAGATTGCGCCAACAGTATTCACGGTCTAAGAAAGCTTTTACAGAAGAGAGCATCTGCATTAACTAACTGAGCAAAGGACCCAGGAGCTTCTTGCAGTTCTTCGGCCCATCATCTTAACCAGATCTAATGCGCACCCAGTTTACCCCAGAAGTGACTGAACACTGGTGTAGGCTGCTCTCAGCTGCAAGGTTTCTAAAGCTGGTGTTTCTGGTGTCCCCACAAGAAGCAAGCAGGGAACACCACACAGGTGAGCAACGGAGAAGAGCCCTTCACAGCTGAATTGTGTCAGTCACAGTTTCAAGCACTGGAAGATTTTTGTCATCCTGGCAATGAAGCAGAGGGTCATTTTGGCCTGTGCCCCACTCAGATCAGAGCTTATTGCAGAAAAGAAACCTGACTGATCAATACCTATAAATATCTAAAGGGTGGATGTCAAGAGGATAGGGTCAGAGTCTTCTCAGTGGTGCCCAGCAACAGGGCAATGGGCACAAACTGGAACACAAGAATTTCCATCTCAATGTGAGGAAAAACTTCTTCGCTCTGAGGGTGACCGAGCACTGGGACAGGCTGCCCAGAGGGGTTGTGGAGTCTCCTTCTCTGGAGAGATTCCAAACCCACCTGGACATGACCCTGTGCAACCTGCTCTGGGTGCTCCTGCTCTAGCAGGGGGTTGGACTAGATGATCTCCAGAGGTCCCCTCCAACCCCTGCCAGTCTGCGATTCTGTGACTGTCTTTATGGTAATATGTAGGATTTACAGCCACTTCAAGCTTGCTGAATCAGTGAGCATGTCTTTTGGTGAGCAAAAGACATGCTTGATATTCAGTATCCAGTTAATTCCTCTCCTCTGCAAGGCTTGTACATCCTCAGAATTTGAGGCTATTTACAAAGACACTGCTCCAAGTGGCATGGGGTTGTAACTCTGACTTCCACGTACCTGCTGAACTGCTGGTGAGTGAGAACCAAGCCTTCCAGCCGGATGGGGAACCTCACGTCACAGCTCCCAACCATATTCTGTATCTTGAAGTCCAGGAACTTGGCAGGGAACCCAAGCTTCTGTACCACGCGCGCGTACTTCCTGGCTGCGAGCCGTGATTGCTCTTCGCTGAAGGAAGAGCAGAAAGGGAAAGCAGCTTTGATTAGTGCTTTCTGCTGCTCTCCAGATGGAAGTCAGTTTAGAGCCACCACCGTGCTAATGTGTGCTCCAGAAAAAGATATGCTGCTGCTCAAAATAGCAAGCCTCTATCCCCCAGAACCGCTTCAGTGAGCTAAAAGGAATGAGGCACTTTGTCATTCACTTTCCAGTGGTCTCTTTGAACACACCAGAGCATGTTGCATCACCCAGGAGTTCCCCTTTTCAGAGGTTTCTTGCTTCTCAGAGCTGAGCCCAGAAGTAGACTGCAGACACCAGTACAATCACCTGGCTAGTTGGGGTGGGGCTGGAGGTCTAAGCTGTAAGTTAATGCATTATCTCATTGACAGGTTAGGGACATAAAAACCAGGGCAGCTGCTGAACTTGATGAAAAAAAAGCTTCAGAGTACAGAACTAAGCTTTGTTTGTCTCCAATTCTCATTTCCTCTAGAGGCAGATGTGTTGACTGGTGAACAGACACTGAAGAGAGACTTGACAGACACAAGTTATGTCCTAACTCACTTTAAAGTCAGTGAGAAATGCAAATAGCCCCTTAACAATTCCTCGCAGCTTTTCTGCTAGAGTCTGCTCAGCTCAATCTATATTCAGGGGCAGAAGCACGAACTTCAGTAATTACTGAACTGCCATCATGAAGAAAGCTAGACATTTTGCAATACGGATAATTTTTCTTGCAATTACAACAGCCCTTTGCTAGATAATTTAAACAAGGTTTTCTGACATATTTCATCAGAATATAGGCATAGCTGCAAGACCCAGACCTTTAGAGGGAAGGAAAAACAAAACAAAAATACCTTTTTGCTCCTGTGCAGACCATTTTTCCTGAACTGAAGATGAGGGCTGTTGTTCGTGGTTCCCTGATTCTCATGATCACAGCAGCAAACCTCTACAAATTCAAAGGAAGACCTCGCAGTCCAGCTGAGGGATTTAGCCAGTACTGTATCACTGTGCATTCTTTCAAGAACAGTCACTTCCAAAGCTCTACGCAGCACGCCTTTGCTTTGTATAAGCGTTTGCCACCCTGAAGTTATTTTCCACCCCTCTAGGACCAGGGGGCTTAAGGCTACAACCTTGTCCCTTCTATTTTTGTGAACCGCCTGGAGTCACTTCCAGAAACCAAATCTATTCCCAGTAAGTTTCTGCAGTCTGGGCCACTTGCTAGAAGTGTCATGTAATCCCCGTCTGACCCCAGGGATTCTCTTTAATTCGGACAGGAGGAGCTTTAACCCCACGGCGAGGGCTCCTTGAGCCCTTTCAGCTGGAGGTAGCTAGCCACAGGTGGAAGAGTTCATCTCCTTTCTTAAACAGCTTGGTAACATCTCATTGCTAGGGTTTTATTAAAAAAAATAAAAGTAATACCCTCGTGGTCCCCCATATTTCTTTTAATTTAACAGTCCCAAGTTACAGAATTTTATGACTCTCCCCTATGGGTCAGGACAGTGCGATTAGAAAAGGGACAAAGCTCACGCTGAATCTGTATGTTAGAATGGGTGGGTGCAGGTAAAGCTTTCAGTCCTTAAGATTTACCTTTGGGTTATACTCTGCGTTTCTGGCATGCAGAGCTATGTTCTTCAGATCTAGTTTACAAGCCAAATTTACAGTCGACACTATATTCCTGAGGAACAAGAGAGGAATTTTCTTACTCCAAAAGCAAGCCACTGCAGAGCCAACCCCCAATATTAGCTTAATGTGAAGTCACACTCCAATTAATAATTGCCGTCAATTAATTTCCTGCCTACCTCTTTCCTACTCTAGCATTAAGCTACTTTTGGCAAAACTTAAGTAATTTAATACCAAAATTACAGTTTCTGATATATAACAAGGTACAAAATTATTAGTCCCTGAATACAAGTTTGTGTGTCTTCCAATAACTACATCACTGAAGTCTTTCACAGCTTTGAATTGAACCATTACTGGGTGTTTACAGAGTTACTACAGCACTCTTAAGGTAGGTAAGGCTATGCTGAAGTAGTATAAACTACTCCATAGTTGCTCTAGCCTGGACAGGATCTTTTAACAAGGCTAGAATTTCTCTCACTTTTTTTCACGTCCCTTTCCCTTGCTCAGTTCAGACTGCTTCGGCACTCAAAAGCAGATTGACTTCTTTAAACCCTGGAGTCTGCTGTCATCCTTAACATTCTCCTTGCTGGAAGAAATCCTCCTTTTCAAGTATTTTTGTCTTTTCATCCTGCAGACTGAAGTAACTAGTAGTACATACTATATATAATAATTTCTACCAAACACTTCTCCCATGGAGAAACTTCATTTCCTGTCTCCCAGAAAGGACTTTTCCCCCTTAACAAGCCAGAGGCATTGCAGATACTGGCTCACCCAGCATGTTTATCAAATCCACTCTCCTCTGTTTTGCTAAGCTGGGTATTGTTCTGTGCCACTTACATTTTTGTATTGCACTCGTCAGCACAGTATCCAGTTGCCTTCCAATATTGTCCATTTACTCCACCTCTCCTCAAAGAGAACTAACTGCCCCTCTAGGTTTTTTTGCGTGGGCTTATTTAAGACAAAGCATGCTTGCCACATTTTTTAAGTGCAAAGTCAGAGCAGTACCTTGCCATTTAAGCAAAAGTATGACTATTGTATCTGCTACGTATCTAATACGTAAACTTACTGTAACTGAGGAACTATGCCAGAGCTTTCTGATGCAGGTGTCACCGGAGTCATAGGAGTCATCGGTGTCAGAGGAGGACACACACCAGATGCTTCAGGAGATGGTTGCGTGGCATCTGGATATGACAAGCTGCTTTCATCCATGAAGATACCACTGTCCTCATTTCTTGGTATTGAGCCATCAAGCTCTTTTTGCATTTCATGACCATCTTCAGGCAGATTTTGTTCTTTGTTATCTTGAGTAATATCTGGAAGAAAGCTGAGATCCACAGAGGAGAAGTCTGCATGAAGCTCTTTGGACCCATTAAATTGAGAACCGAACAACACATCTTCAGTTGTTTGAATTGGAAGGTCTACATCGTAAGGGCTCATGGAAGGAAACAGCTGAGGACAGGTTGAGAGGTCATCCTTGAATTAAGAAAAAGTGTTATTAAAGTACATTTTTTAATACAAGATCCTTAACTTGGAGACTAAATTAAGATTAATCTTCTATTCCATTAGGAAGTTTCAATCTTTTTTCCCCCCATACATATTATAGCAAAGAAAAGCCTTAAGATTTGAAGTGCGTCCTTCACTTGTCTATCGGCATATAGAAATCCAGATAACTTCTGTAGTGGAGATAGACATTTTCCAACCACGCTTCAAAGGCAGTCTAGAATACTCCTGTAATACCACAAACTGAGAAACACTCTGTACCTTCAGCAGTGACGGGACGTACGACATCAGCGTTTTGCCCTTCACAGCCATATTGCCGTGCCTCAGTCACACACATAACCAACATAACCGCTCATGAGTTTTTCCAGGGAAGACAGGTGGCATTAACTCCCACAGACTATATTACTATTTCCTCTCCCTGCTACCAGGGGACAGCGTCAGTGTTGTGTTGGATTTGTGCAACAGAGGGCAGCAGCTCACAGAATCACAAGCAGTTTCTTCTTTCAGCTGCTGGAGGTCACCAGATTAATTCAAGTGAGGCACAGTCAAAGCCAGCATCCTTTCCCAGATCAAGCATGCCACATATCTGCAAGCAAGTTCTTGCATACTAATGTCCTTCTTTATCAGCTATTTATTACTAAAAGCTATTTAAAAGGCTTCATAATATTGAGAGGCAAGAGTTTAGGGAAGGATTTATTCTCTTCTCCATTAGGTCATAAGCCTTTAGTTAGTGGAAAGCTTCTTCCAAGAAGGTGATTTCTGCCAATACCCACAGCAGGTGACAGCTTGGACTAGATGATCCATACAAGAGGTTTTATGTTCCTTTAGGCATTTGGGGGCTTGAGAGCCAAAAGGACTTGAAAAATCCAAGCACAAATCAGACCAGGGAACAGCGCACAAGACAGAGGCCCTCGAGTTGGCAGCAACTGCTCGAGCTCCCGCGGGAGTGGGGTTTCCAGATCAATGCTTTCCAGCCCTGAGCCAGCACTGCTCTATGTGCTGCGCTAATCAGCTCACTTAGCAACGCAACCATGCTCCCAGGGAGATACTCTGCTCCTACGTACTGTGCAGCGTATTTGCCTGTAGACACTGGGAAAACTCTTACTAAGTGACACATCCTCCCAGAGAACCCTTACCAGCTTGAATACAGATGTGATCAGGTCTAGCTCTGAAAGCATCATGAACACCATGATTAAAAACCATTTCTAAAACCAATTTCTAGATGCAGAGCCCCAAACAAGATCATTTGGGGCAGAATGCTACTGAGTAAGACTAGGTACTCCTTAACTCCTCAGCTCTCTGGAAAACTAGATCCAAGAGCACTCTCTGAGAATTAAGAGGTCAAATACAAACATATTAACAAATAACAATATACTATAGAATAGCTAAAATACTTCTGTTTAAAGTAGATATTTTTCAAGTTAGGAACAGGGGAAGGAAGGCACAGTCTCTGCAAAACCTCCGGTGGACTAAGGCTCAGCTGTACAGGAGCTGATTAGGAAAGTTTTGTATGAGCCATCATGCAGAGAAGGGAGTGCAAAAAAGCTTCATCACCATGAGCCTGTAGGACTACTCACACATCATACTAGGGCCATCAGAGAATGTGAGAAACAGTAATAAAAACCCCCAGATGTAAAGCAGTTTTTGACATAGCTTAAAGAGGCTGACGGAGAAGTGAGCAGTATATGGGGCTGGAAGCATTGAACAGCTGAAAAAGAAGTCAAGAAAAGCAACAGAGGAGAAAACTGCATGAAGTAGATAATGAGGATTTGCTTTCTCATCAGGTTTCTCTAATGCCAACCTGGAAGAAAGCCCTTATAGGGTTAAGCACCAGGGTGGATTGCCTTCTTGTTAGACAGATGCTCAGAGGCTGTGAAAGGGGGCACAAGACCATGTTTATATTGGGCTGGCTGCCAAGGGTTATTGCTATAGACTCTAGGTTAATTAACTTCACTGAAGGCCCCATCAACTGCATAGCTTTGGAGATCTCCCAGCAGCTCCAGGAAGGAGATTTCACAGGTTGAACTTGTCTGACATCACTCAGTTTGGGGCAGCTTGAGGGGAAACAGCCATTTTCACTTCCACTGCAGGAATCCCTGCAACCCAGGTACAAAAAGAATCAAATCCAACTGCTTTAAGCAACAGACCAGGATTTTTTTTTTTTTCCCCTTTCTGCAGTGATGTCCCACACATCTATTATCAAGTATCCCAGCAAGCCTGACATACAAAAAGCTCAGCTGCATTGGTAAACCCCTGGTTATACCTCTCCACTTTGCAGGGCCACATTCAGAGAGGTTTACTGACTGCCACTAGGAGGTCTCTGGATTTAAACAGCCTGCGCTAAACCCATTTGCTGAGCCAAAAAATAGTTTGTAACAGGACACACACACAGATGTTGTTCCCTGGGTGAAGATGATGCTCAGCTGTGGAGCCCAGCCCTCTCCTAATCGCTCACCCTGTAGTCTCTGCAACCACCCGACACCAGGAGGGCTAGTCTAAATACTAGAAAAAGAAATTTTTGCAAATATTTGCCAACTAGCACAGAGAGATCCGAGCCTCCTGCCCCCCTCAGTACCGGCACAGGCCGCCCCGCACAAACACCAAGAGCTTAACCCCAGCAGCGCTCCTCCTGCAGCACCCGCCGGCTCCTGGCCCCAGCAGAGAGCCCCAGCAGAGAGCCCCTCCCCGCTCCCAGCAGTACCGGGCCCTCACAGCCCGCTACTCCCCTCCTCAGGGCTGGGCTGGGGAGGGCCCCGCCGGGCGGCAGAACCCCGCGGGGAGTCCGGCCTGGGACGTCGGCCCGGGGGGGAGGGAGGGAGCCCGGCCCGGGGGGAGGGAGGGAGCCCGGCCCGGGGAGCCGCAGTTGGGGCGCAGGCGAGAAGACGTAGTTACCGCAGCGTTGGTGGTATAGTGGTGAGCATAGCTGCCTTCCAAGCAGTTGACCCGGGTTCGATTCCCGGCCAACGCAGTGTCTTTTCATTTTTAGTTATTTTTTTTTTTTTTTAAATTGAATTTAATTTATTTCCCTCCCCTACCTACCTGCCCGCCGCAGCGCTGCAGGTACTGCTCCAGCGGCGACGCGCCGTCCATGGGCGCAGCCGCCCACCCGGGCTCCCCCCACCACCGAGCCCCGGTCCGGCTTTAACCCCGAGGGGCGGCACCGGGGGCGGGGGCGGCTCGTCGGGGTGTTAAATACAGGGGCGTCTGCGGTCCCTCCCGGCTGGGGTTTTTACCCCCCCAACAACCTTTGAGCCTTTCGCTTGCCCTCGGCAGGGCTGTGCGCGGGGGTTTGCTCCATCCCGGGGAAGGGCTGGAGAAATCGGGGAGCAATCGTGTGTTTTACCCGAGCCTACAAACACAACCTGCTCCCGAGCTCCCCTGAGCCTGTGGGGCTGAAGATAAGTGAGGAGTGGGAGCTGTGCCTTACCCCTTGCACAGATAATGCTTCGCTTCTAGCTGGTGCTTTTTAGCGAGCAAGTGTGCCGTGCCCTTAATTTCTCCCACCTGCCTCGTCAAGTGCCATAAGGCCCATCTGGTCCTTCGAGAAGAGCCCCAGGCTGAAATCACAAACCTCAAACTCAGGGCATTGCAATGAAACGGCCAATTCTCAGCTGGGCCAGCGTTGCTAACGCTGTTTAGGGGGAGGAAGCCATTACTCCTTGCATTGCTGCTGTCCTCCCCTCGCAGACATCTTCCCTCGCTGGTGTCTGTTTCTGTCCCTTCCTGAAGGATGATTTAAGGCCATTCCCTTTGCAAAAGGCTCACGTGTGACAATTCTGGGTGCGAGGCAGCGTATTCCCGGGAGGGAGTTCACGTTGTGCCTCTGATTGATGCTGCCGGAGTCTCGCGCTGCCGACACAGCCCAGCTTGGGCGCTGCTTGACTCAACGCCAACAGTTGCTTGCCTGACTCGTTCCTTCTCTCCCGTCCCGTTGCTGCGCGGTGATGGATGGATGGATGGATTTCTGCGAGGATGCCGCTGGGGATGCATCTTTGTCCCTGTCTGGGCTGGTGGATGCGCTGACTGCCGTGATCAATGTACCCGTTGCTCTGCTAGACAGGGCTTTGCTTTCTGCTGGGAGATTTGCTTGCCAACAGCTGGCTGAGCTGAAGAAACCCTTTAGAAGGAAATGTCAGAGCCCAGGCACGCAGCAGGTCGTTGGGAGGTGCTACTAGGCTCTTCTTTCTTCCTCAGAGGTGTGAAGGATTAGATTTGTATCCTTTATCCGTGGGGCAGAGCGTACGTGGCTGATGAGCACCCTTCCCTCCTCAGCACGTCCTGCCGGGCTGGTTTCCTGGTATTTCTGGGACTCATCTTGCCCTGGCACTTCAGAAGTGCCAAATCCCCCCGGCTCCAGAAAAATTCAACCTCCAGCAGGTTGATTTACATCCCGAGCACCCAGGAGGCAAGTCAAGCAGCAAAGCGAGGAGAGGACTCTCAGAGAGGTTGCAGCTGATGACTGGTGGAGCTAGCTTGGATCAGTTCAGGATGGTTAAAAGTGAAATGTCCTGCGTAGGGCTGGCAGGTGATTGGGGTGGTTGCAGACAGCTCTGTGGCCTCGGCTGCCTGTGCCAGCACTGCTCCCACCTACAGCAGCAAGCCCAGCCCTCACAGGCTCCTTCACGCCGGTACAGGTCTGTGTTGCCCACGGGAGTAATTGAATTCGACGCAGGGATTGCGCTGAATTTGTTTTGTCCTCGTGGTGATGTCCTGCAGGGACGGGAGGTTGGCATTCCCCTGGTGTGCGAACGCTGTTGCTGTGCTTAAGTTGGGAAGGTGGAGTATTGTGGTGGTCATGGTGTTTCCCTGGTGTGGCCCTGCCTGTAGCGTTACAGACATAGTACCTTGGGTTTCCTCACCTAATTAATCCTTTGTTGCATTGCAGAATCCCCTGGAGATGAGATATGTTCATCCTGCAGCTCCTGGGGACTGATTTGTCTGCATTTTTTGAACCTCGGATGGAAAGGTCAAACCATAGTGTTTAAGTGAGAAAGGCAACATCAGAGATTAACGTAAAATACAAATCTCTTAATATCGGTGTTGCTTCTTGCCTTGGATAGGGGCATCCTGCAAATGGCATGGGCACCAGCGGCAAGTGATGTGATTTTGGGTAAGTCACGGAGTTTGGTGCCTCCTCCGTTAAGTGGGTGTAAGATTGTTTACCCACCTTGAGGCAGAGAAGAAGGCAAGATGTTCAGAAAGCTGAGAGATCAGCAGAGGAGTCAAGAGTCACATTGTGTGGGCGATCCAAGCTCTCAGGGTTGCTTTGATGTAGGGGAAGTCTTCCGGATGCTGCCCAAGGGAGGGGAGGCAGGGCATGGCCGTGCTTCGGGAGGGCTCTGTGCTCACACCTCCTTCTTCAGGCTGGGCATCCATGCGTGGGAAGCTCAGCGAGTGGGGTGCCCGGTGACAGGGAGCCCCAGTGAGTGGAGGTCCAGGTAGCTGGAGGTCAGAGAGCAGCGATCCAGCAAGCAGGAGGCACCTGGTCTCTGGGTTTCCCCCTCCCTGAGTCTCCCAGTCTCTGTGTCTCCCCTTCTTGGTCATCAGAGGCATCATCCTCTCTGCTGCGAGGTAGTGTCCTTCCTTCCTTCCTTCCTTCCTTGGAGACTCTGACCTCCGTCATCAATGGGATAGACATTAATTTAAAATGTATCACTTGGGATTCATGAGATTTATCTGCTCAGTTTCTGATCATCCAGGTCAAATAACATTAGAAAGGGCAACTATTTTTCCCATCCCAACTTAAAAAAGATTATTTCTGTCTCAAGCTGACTTTTTTTTTTTTTTTTTCTTTTCTCTTTTTTTTTTTCCCCTTTGGAAAGCAGCAGCCGCCCGGAGCCAGGCCAAGGTGACTCATGAGCAGGACTGCTCAGAGGAGGGAAGGAGCCGCGCTCCCTCCTGCTCGCTGGAGGCAGCCGTTACCCACATCCCTGAGCGGCGGGTGATGAATCATCCGAAGTGCATAGTTACAGTAATGATGAATTGTCATGAGTCTTAATTAGCAAATTGGTTAATTTTACTTAGAAAGTTGATGATTAGTACAACAATAAGTGCTTTGTGCGTTCTTTGTAAGAGTCATTCAATATTGTTCTTCCTTGGATAAGTAATTGGAGAAGACTATTCCACTGAGCTTCTAGTAGCGTTCCTGTAGCAGTCTCTTAAACATTTCTGTAGCAGACATTCCTGCATCACCTGTGATCTTGTTATAGAACAGGACTAATCACAGGAGCCTTCCAAAAACCTGGAAGGGACAAGGAGCAAGTCAGCAAGGAAGCTCTACTTGTTTTATTCATTAGTGCTCTCACCAGCCGCCTCCTGTTCCAGCACCCCATAAATGCCTTGCTGCTAACTTTGAAGTTGGTTAATCTGGTTTGGCTTTATCTTATCTTTTTCAGGAGCCAGTTTGAGAGTTAAAAGCTCGGGACTGACAATGTTCTGCTTTCTGCTCTCCTGAGCTTTATGCTAAACTTTCATAGCTGCAATTGCAGTTTGTCTCAGGTGTAGCTTGCTTCTCCTGGTGCCCTCAGTGCCGGCAGCGATAAAGCCACGCGTTGGGAGGAGGTAGAAGAGCAGCTGGAGAGCGGGATTGTGTTCCAAGAAATGAGCAATATACCATGCACAAGATGTCTCTGAATGTTGAACCTTCCGGTTACTCCAGGACTCTACTCTATCAACAGGAGAATCCGAGTCTTGTTGTGAAGATGATTCCTTCTATTTGGTTTAGCTCTGGTTTGGTCCCTGTGCCTTGATTTCCGTCTCTCCAGGGATGTGAGCAGAGTGAGGTGCTGAGGAGGAGCCCAAAGTGGGGTCAGAGAGAGGAGCGGGCGAGCTGCAGCGAGGTCGGTGGGCTCTGTGGGGGTGAAGGACCTGCATGGAGCTGGCAAAGGCTCTTGAGAAGCAGCTGCAGAGCAAAAGGCAACTTAGAGGTACATGCTGGAGTGCCTTCAGTCTGACAAGCGTGACCATTGCTCGCTCCTATTTATTTGTCCCATAATACTCCATTCTGGACCTGATCAACACTTGTCAGTGTCCATAGATAATGGATTTATTGCTAGGGAAGAAAAGAAACCACCATGACTATTCACTGAGTAATTTGACTTTTAATTGTGAATTACTAAGTGTATCATCGTTAGGTTATACTGGTATAAATACAAACAGAATCGGGTCCATTAGATTTGGTATTTGGTTCGAACTCACCCCTGTGTAAATCAGGAGTAACCCTCTTACAGAAGTGAGGTTACAATGATTTGAAATTGGGCATGGGTCAGAATCTAGTTTAATTTTCCAGGTTTACTGGGTGATGGGAAGAAGTAGAAGTACCTTCTGTTTAATTTTCCAGGTTTACTGGGTGATGGGAAGAAGTAGAAGTACCTTCTGTTTAATTTTCCAGGTTTACTGGGTGATGGGAAGAAGTAGAAGTACCTTCTGTTTAATTTTCCAGGTTTACTGGGTGATGGGAAGAAGTAGAAGTACCTTCTGTTTAATTTTCCAGGTTTACTGGGTGATGGGAAGAAGTAGAAGTACCTTCTGTTTAATTTTCCAGGTTTACTGGGTGATGGGAAGAAGTAGAAGTACCTTCTGTTTAATTTTCCAGGTTTACTGGGTGATGGGAAGAAGTAGAAGTACCTTCTGTTTAATTTTCCAGGTTTACTGGGTGATGGGAAGAAGTAGAAGTACCTTCTGTTTAATTTTCCAGGTTTACTGGGTGATGGGAAGAAGTAGAAGTACCTTCTGTTTAATTTTCCAGGTTTACTGGGTGATGGGAAGAAGTAGAAGTACCTTCTGTTTAATTTTCCAGGTTTACTGGGTGATGGGAAGAAGTAGAAGTACCTTCTGTTTAATTTTCCAGGTTTACTGGGTGATGGGAAGAAGTAGAAGTACCTTCTGTTTAATTTTCCAGGTTTACTGGGTGATGGGAAGAAGTAGAAGTACCTTCTGTTTAATTTTCCAGGTTTACTGGGTGATGGGAAGAAGTAGAAGTACCTTCTCATCTACCCCCTAGCGCCATGTGTCCCTCCCTGCATCGGACGATGCGGCCCAGGTCACGCAGTGGTAAAGCTGCTTCTTCTGTGTTCCAGTGAAACTGGGGCTCTCTTATTCCCTGAAAAGGACAGTATCGGGGGATTTGGTCCTCTGTGCAAACATTAGAGGACTCTCAGCGTTTGTCCGCTAACACATGCGCTTCCCATGCTGGCTGGCGGAGACCAGCGGGAGGTCAGCGCTCGGCGTGCATTGACTTCTGGACCAGGAAAGAAAGTCACTGCTGTCAGCTGGAAAAGGGGTAGTAAACCGGCTAGAAAAGAGCCATTTTTTCTGGCTGCTACAGCACTGTAACGTGCAATGAAGACACTAACTGCCCCCGTGTCAGAGAATTGCTGAGAACCAGACCCAGAGTGGATTGCCAAATCCTCCAGTGAATGCCAGAGGAAGCACTGTAAGTAAAAGCCATCTGTCTCAACTGAAAGGCTGAATGGTGACTTTAAAACTATACAGTTAACTTCATTTAATTTTCCTATCAATGCAAAGCAACAAACTGATTAAACGAAGACATTCTGTATGTTGTTTGCGTAAAAATCCACTTGTCCTGGCCCAGCTGCGCTCTTAAGGCTTGTACTGTGGTGTGGGGGAGAGCACATCGATCTATTTTTATTTTGCATTTAAAAAAAGACCAGAAGAGGGGAGAATTGGGGGAGCTTTAAACATTGGCTGCCACCTTAATTGCAACCTAGCAATTAACGGTTAGAGGCTTTCTTGGACGGCTCCTCCATGAACGTCACACACAAATATATCTGACACTTGGGTTCAGAAGTATTCTTCCGTGCTTTTTGTTAGTCATCTTTCTCATTTTTTGTGCCAAACGGTCTGTCTAAATTGAATTGCATTTAAATGAGGTGAGAGTGCGATGGATCATCTGACTGCTGCTGTTCCCCTCCGAGTTTTGTGACAAATCGCTCTAACGCGAACACGGTGTCTCATACCTTGAGCTTACTGCTGCCATTAAATCCTGATCGTTTAAGCCTTATCTGGGAAAAAAACCCAACGTAGTAATGGGGCTCAGGCATGTTTGCACAGAAAAGCAGAGAGGTGTGCGTATAGCAGATGCTAACAGACCTCTATGAGTTTAATTTGCAGGGGTCACAGTAACACTGAAGACACGAGCGATGACGTTAGCATGGCTAGGACCTCCAGCGCAAGCTCTCCACGTACTGTGATGCCTTCGCTGCTGCGTCAGCTGAGTGACACCAGCAGCAGAGTTTTTATTAGCTTATTGTATAAGGGACGACAGCTGAATATTATGCTAATGCCATGAGCCAAGGAAGGGTGCTGACCAGTCACTGAAATCCCCGCAAAACTTAGTTTTGTCTGAGTAATCAGCAAGATATAATGACTGACACTGGAATGAGTCCGCAGGGTGCACAGCTCGGCGATTAGTCAGATCTCATTACCTCTTCCTCCAATTAACGGCACGCAAATCAGCGCTCCTGAGTCAACGAGGACCTCAGGAGAAACTAGACTTCCCCAAAATGCTGCCAGATGTCAGCAGAAGCTCTGATCCCCTCCGCCTTGACCTTTTCATACTTTTCACACACATAATTAACTGTTAACACCGTCATGGTTCTGTCACTCCAGCCCTTCACCCGTGGGCTGCCGATAAACGCTGTTAGCTTAGCTGTGACGAAGGACTCTGTGCCCAGCTCTGCCCTGGTGTGCTCATTTCCATCCTCGTCCCAGCCATGCAGGAATCCAGCCTGAGATCCCTCTCGGTACAGCCTCATCCCTCCATTTGGATCTTCCTTGCTCCTCCTCGCTGTCTTTAAAGTTTCTCTTGTTATTAAGTGTACCCTTGAATAAGTTCTGGCATTGGGCTGTGGACATCGTGCTTTCTTATACCTTAGCTTTTATGGTCGGTGTGTAGAAGTGGCATAGAATTAATTTTCCCCATACAGTCCTCAAGATATTATGGTGGAATATTTTGACGTATTTTTGGTGTGTGCAGGCTGTGGAAGAAGCGGACTTGCCACAGTGCCCTTCCTTATGAAAGTGTCTTTTTTTTCCCCTCTTTTTTTTTTCTTCAGTTCACTTATCTGCGACTTGGCAGAAATAATTAAATGCTGTGATTGCTTTGGCCTCCCTTCAGCGGGCATTTACCCAACTCATTAATACAAGAGTCACTCCCCTGAGCTCCGTTTCCACTCAGACCGTTTGACGGGGCTCAGGTAGAGATGCTGAGGTACGCTCAGCAAGGCTTTGAGGAAAATGAAGAACCCTGATGGGCGTGTGTTTGGGAGGGTCCTAAGTCAGCTGTTTTCTAAACCCCAAGTCACATTGCTCAGATCCATTAGGTTTTGCCTATTAACATTAAAAATGCTTTTATCCCCAGATGTTTTTACACTCCCCTTTCCTCTGAAAGTGGCACAGGCGAGGCTGCTATCCAAAAGAAAGGAGGTACGTGAAGACAGACAGCTTAAAGGCATTGAGGAATGCAGCTGTTTCAGAGCTCTTACATCTCACTCGACTCTCACCTAATTCGTTAATGGGTATGTTTTTCCCTGTAGGACAATAACGCTTTTCCCTGTGACGTTTTATAAAGGACCTCCTACACCTGCTTTTGTCCCTTTGGGTAAAATCAGTTGAATTGGCTTCTTTTCTGGTGCCTTTCTGTTTTTCCTAGAGAATCCAAGTTGGTCCTTAACCCTTTCTGCCCTCCAGGACTTACTAATGGTAGGATAGAAACCCTTAGATGTCTTATGAGTCTAGACACGGCGTGGGCAGATGGTGGGCTCACTGGGGAGAGGCTTGTTGCTATCTAAAAAGACGGGATATATAGGTGACGAGAAGAATGTTTGCTCATTTTAAGCATGAGGAGCTAAACCAGCCACTGGCAGAGGGATGTCCAGTGAGTGCTGGGAATTGCCACTGATCTCCGGGGATGCTGGTGATCCTTACGCTGTTCGCAGGACGTTTCCTCGGACTCAAGGATTTGCAAACGCTTCCAAGTCTCCAGCCACCCTTGGGACGCAGGTGCGTGTCACCACCGGCGGTGGCAGACTGGGGACCGGAGAACAAAGATCCCCTTTGGAGTGATGCTCCTTACTCCAGGCAGGTGGCCGCATCCCTTGTGTAGCCGCAGACAAAATAATATTACCTTACTCGGGGGTGGCATGAACAGCTGGGATGCTTCCTGCGCTCCTCGATTTATCCCGACAGGCTATGAGCGTGTTTGCTGCACATTTCCTTAGGAGCTTGTCACAGCCTGACACACGCCGTTCCCGTGATGCCTCGCAGAGCTCAGTCGATGTCCTTCCCTGGCTGCAGGAGGAAAACGTGCTGAGCCAGCCTTGCAGGCTGCTTCGGCGGCAGGAGACCTCGTCCTCCTACTGCAAGAGCCCTTGGAGCAGAAGGTCTGTCTGAGTTTTCATTTCTTTTTTTCTCCCCCCATCTCTCACTGCCAATTGTTTCTCCTTGCTACCCATCCTGCTCCCTTTCAGGTGAGTTACAGGTCTGCGCTCAGGCGGGGCAGCGCGTTGGTGTTGCAAACATGGGTTTTTTTTTTGCAGAGGAAAATATCTTTATTCTGTAGATATTGATGAGGAAGAGTATTAATTGAAAAGCTGCTATAGATTAATGTAGAACAGGGTAAATACCAACTGGGCGCTATGAATGATGAATGGGAGAAAAGATTTGAACTGTCACTGTGATGCCACGCAGGGAGTGTTTTACAGCAGACAAGGTATGTTCTGGGTCGTTGCTTCATTTGCTTTGCTTAACCATACCCGCCTCTTAAAAAATCATCTTCTGCTACGATGCTGCCAAGAAAGAGGACGAATATTTGAAACTTGCTTTGAAACAGTACTCCTAATGTTAATTCAAAGCATGGTTATTATTGTACTGCTCGGAAAGCTGCTTTTCTGCCCGGCTTCCCTGTGATCCCTTTAGCTCTGATACCGAAGGCTTGAAATCTCCAGATTAGAAATTAAATTCCACCTCCGTGGCCCAGACCTGATGACCCACTGGAATCACGGCAAATACGTTTTCCTTTACAGGGAGCTCTTCCAGCTAAAGCTGTTGCTTTTCGGTCATGACCGAACTCTTTTGGAAGAAAAGTTAATTAAAGCCATGCGATACAGGCGTCAAAATAATGAGTGACTGGAAAATGAGTAGGGATTATTCAGACTGATGGCAGGCCCTGATCTTGCAAGGATTTAGGCGCTTGTTTTATTTCTTGTGCACAGGACAGTCGGAAGGGCTCTGTCTCAGCTGACGAAGGATTTAGGGTGGCCGTGACCATGGCCAGAGGCGATGAGTTTCTGGGCGAGATGCAGCACTTATGGCATCAGACAGAAACTGCTGCTGCTATGTCGGGTATAAACCGCAGCGTTTTGGGAGCAGACGCGCGTGCGGCTCGGGTGCCTGGTACTGGAACAGCAGCCTGGGGAAGGAAGGAAAAGGATTTCCCATGGGATTTCCATTTTTCATTGCAAATATGAAAGCTCGGAGCGATTAGTCCCAGGCCTGTGCTAGGAGGTGAGGACCGAAGAGCCTGTCAGAAATCACGATTGCAGTCTGATCGCTCTGAAAACGCCGGGCACTGAGATGGGCACTGAGTCCTTTGGGTGTCTTTAATTGCGCTGCTCATAGCTGATCCTCTTTTGAACGTTGTAGACCTGAAGAGCAGAGTCTTCAACCCCATTTGGGGCTTTTCAGTGCTCCGTTGTAATGGTGAAAACCAGAAATGGAAGGTGGGTGTAGTTTACAAACACACAGGGGTTTTCGGTGAGCTCCGAAACAGCTTCCAACAATTCACGTTATTAGCTGGATTGTCAGCAGTACAAAATGTGACCGTGATCACCTCAGCTTAATTAAAACCCTATATATGTTGTGATAGCGCATGGATTATGTGGAGACTTCTATTAGCCTGGTGGATTTTTATACTGGTCACATACAGTGTCGTGGTTTAGACCATTGTTTTTTTGTTATGAGCTTTTATTCTTCTTACTAGAGTTTCCAGCATAATTTCTGCCGACAGATGCTGCTTAGGACAGAGGTATTTTTATTCCCTTACAGTTGGATTGAATCAAACGTCTTTTTCGATGTAGCTCAAGTTTCTGCAGCAGAGTTACTCCTAGTTTACTACTCCGAGAAGAAAATGGTCGTAATTTTTGTGACCTTCTTTAGCAGCAGTTGAAATCTTTCTGGCATGTGTGCGTGTGATCTATTAATTTCCTCTTCATACCAATTGTAGGAATTCACACTTGTAAATAGCATAAAAAATTTAAGGCAAGAGAGGCAGAGAGCAAATCCAGCATTTGGTCATCTTTTTTTCTTTTTTCCCCTAGCTGAAATCAGTGAGGTGTTGAAACTTGCAGGGCGTTTGTTTCTGGCATTGATAAGGATCTCTCACGTTCTTATACGAAATGCTAAATTAGCAATAATCAGCTTCCCTGACTTACAGCCCCGCTGCACGCATAGCCTGCCTTTCCCTCGGGCCTTCTCTGAATCCACAGATCCGAAGGCTCTTTCCCTGTGATCTGAGAAAGCAAAACTCCTGACAAAACTAATGACTTGGGGCTCCTGTGGCATTTTAAAACCTTTTCTTTTTCCCCGTGAGTGGCTGCCTAATGTGACTGGGTTTTCAGTGCCTGTTTGCATTATTTCCTCCCTGCAGTTGGGGATATTCAGCATCATTAGCCTGGCTGGCTGATCTGCACAGCGGTAGCTCTCCAGTGAGTTTTTCCACCAGTCCACATAATCTAGATGGTTTATTGTGTTACATATTGGGCAACGGGCACAGCACGTATGATTTAAAACTATTTTCAGGTCCTTATATCGTGCCTTATGCTGTGATGTTGTGGCAAATGCACTTGAAGGACCAGAAATTTCTGAGCTGGTGCTAATAAACGCTTTGGTTTTGGCTGAGACCCCTTCAGAGCAAGCAGCAACCAGACAGCGCAGCAATTGCCTCCGAGTCCTGGAAGGCGGAGGAAAAGAAAGATCTTCAGTAGCTGCGGCACCTGGATTTGCACTCTCTGCTCTTCCATTCCTGCTCAGCAGGAGGGGCAGCCCTGGCCCTCCTACACCCTTTCCTGGCTCTTGGCCCTGGGTCTCCTCTCCCTGTCGGCAGGAGCCCCCATCCCCTGTCCATGAGGTGGCAAATTTGTTCCCGCTCCTGGGAAACAGCGATTTGGTTCTGACGCCAGCTGGAAAGCTCTGCTGTGGACAAAAAGCAACCCAACATCGACAAAAATCTCCTGCTGCCAAGCCCCGCCACAACCACTGCAGCTACCTAAGTGATTTAATAATTATCTATATCATTAAATAAGCAAGATTGGGTCTTCAATTTGCACCTTGCAGTGTGATGCTGCCTTTGGCTGGCTCATGTGCTGCTCTCAGCAGTGCTCCTGCAAGAGCGGAGTGACCGGCCGGGACACGCTGAGCCGAGGAAGCTCTGGGATGAAGCGGGAAAACGCTGCCTCGCCAGCTGACGCCCGGTCCCGCGTTCAAAGAGACCCACTGCCTCCTGCACGTCCCCACGCACGCCGCCGGCGTGGCTTTGCGTCCGGGCCCGCTTAGCCTGGCGTGCAAGGCACAGCTTCCGCCAGCATCCGCCTTGCATCGCCGCCTTGGTTAGCTCCGGATAGTTTGGGAATGCGGCGGTAGCCTGCAGCTGAATGACACACGTGGTTGGCGAAGAGGGGAACGATGAGCTCTAAGTGCAGCTCGATGCAAACCCTGCTTTGATACTGAACGCTGCGGAGCAGGTGATTTCTCAAAGATGCTTTGGGACAAATAAACAAATTGTTTGCTCTGAGCAACAGGGCCTGGAGGTTAAACCGGACTCTTCATTGCTGGAGGTCTGAATAAACGACGGGAGGTGTGTGCAAAGCCGCGGGGTGATGCCGGCCTCCTTGCATCACTGGGATAACTCCCTTTTGCCAACTGCTTCCCCGTTGCAGAGCGACCAACCGCTGTGGATACTGCAGCCAGGCTCGGGCCGCTGGTCCTGCCCAGCGCCGGCACTGACCCGCAGCCACCGCTGGCTCAGCTGTCCTTGTCGCCCTTCCTGCTGCCAAAAAAATATGAATTTTCTTGTGGACGGGATGCTGCTTTTTCCCCCATCAATGTTAATGTCAGTGCCCCAGCGATGGAGCCGGATGGGTGCTGTCCCAGAGCTCTTGGTGGCTTCTTGTGCTCTTTCATTGTCCCCAAGTAACGGTATGACAGAGCATCAGCGTTCATCCCCGTGGGTACCCACGGATCCGTGACCAGCCGCTGACCTCACGCGCGAGCTGCTGCCGTGTTTAAGGTGAAAGAAATCTGTCCCGCGAGCACTTCGGGAAGGATCCACGTCAGAGGGAAGAGGTAGTCAGGGCTTTAAGAAGTCAGAGATGAAAAATCCAGTTGATCTTCCCGTGACTGCAGACTGGGCCGTGACTGAACCAGGCCCTGCCGCTGCGTGCACTGCCAGCAGGGCTGCTCCTCGCTGCAGATCCCGGCAGTTTTCAGGCAATTAAGGGAAATTTAGGGGCACCCCCTGTTTCTGGTCACAGGGAGATGTCCTGGTGTCCCTGATGTCCTGGGGAAGGTGTTGGGGTACGTTGTGCCTGCCCACCCGTGGGGTCCCCACACCCGCCCGCCCTGCCAACTCCTGGAAAGGAGGTGGAGAGGGGTGTGGGGGGAGCTGGCTGGCA
>VXBL01001276.1:355560-376801 GCA_013400195.1 Aramus guarauna
GGAGATCCCCACGGGCGAGACGTGGACGCGGCCGAACGGGGAAGGTGGCGACGGCGTCGCGCCTTTAACGGGCGGAGGGGCCGGGAGACGCGGCGGACGTGCGGTGCCGCCTCCTCCCGTCCTCCCTCCCTCTCTCCCTTCCTGCCCGCCAGCGCCGCGCAGGCACCGGCTCGCTGTCGCTCCGTCCTTCGCCGCCCAGCTCCGCACGGNCCCGCTGCCAGAGGCACGAGCCTGTGAAGGGCAGCCGAGGAAAAATTCACCCTCGAAATCCGATTGCGGAGGATTTCCCGTGGCTGCCGGCCCCGGGTGACGCGAGGCGTGAGCCGAATGCTGCAGCGCCCGGCTGGCCTTGCAAACTTGAACGAAGCGTTGTGCCAGGCCGGCTAACGCAGCCCGGCCCGTTCTGTAGTCCTGTAGCACAGGGTAAAACGTACCGCTTTTCCCATGCTTGTAGCTTATGTTTGTCAGGGGTATTTCATTTTATTATTTTTTTTTTAAATTGCCAGTGCGCTTTGGCACAGCACCGGTGTGGGTTGTATGCAGCTGTGTTAACCTGGAGGTGTTAATACCCTCCCATACCTCTCCTCCTCCTCTACTCGCAGCTTACTCCTTTGCTGCAAGCCTTCTTCTGCTCTGCAGGCTATTGAGGGGGGAAGAAAAGTTAAAGCGACAAAGCTATGTCTCTTTTTTTTTTTTTTTTTACCCAACTAATTTCAGTGGATGAAGTATTTTAATTAAGTAGGTGGTTATTAAGAATAAGGCCGTACAGCATCTTTTCTGCATTAGGCAATGCCGAATGCTCCTTGTCAGTACGTGCATACACCTGTGTGCTTTAGGCTTGTCGCTTTATAACCGCTTTCCCCAAAGGCTCTGCTCTCTGTTTTGAGATCACTGTTAGAAGATTGTTTATTGCTTTGGGGAAGAGGAGCAGAGCTGATACTCTGCTGTAGTCCTTTTCTGTTTAAAGTGTTCTTTTTTTTTTCTTGGTCTTTGTTGCCTCTGTCCAACAACGCACACGGTATTTAGTAGAAATAACCGACAAGTTCTATTTAACATCTCCTTACGTATGACAAGGCAAAAATTCCTCGCTGGAATGTCTGAATTGATTGCTGCAGAAGGTAAAAGGGGATTCAGTTCCCCTGTTCCACCGTCTTTCAAATATTTTTCTTGCCTGTTCTCTCACTGGATCGCTAATATCCTCCTGTTTGGTTTGGGCTGGAAACGTTTCTCTGCCTTGTGGACCTCTTCCCTATAACTGCGCTGTAATTTCTGTCCGCGAACAGGCTATGCAACTCGCTTTACCACATATTTTTTCTCTTGCCTCATATGCTGATGCTGCTTTCTGCATACTGTGATTAAAATAACTTTTGTGTGTAACTGCAGCAGGGAAAGGTTGGGGTTTGGATAGAAACACTAATTCTCTTAGTTATTACCAAATGCCCTTTTTCTTAGATTTTTTTTTTTCCTACCCCCATATCTAGTTAGTCTCAAGAAGATGCTTTCTGTTCTCAGAAGTCGCAGCAGCAGTAGGATCTGAAGAACACAATTAGTTTTTGATTTGATCCCCCACTGTCCAAAAACCCCTATTACAGATCACTTCTCCTGCCAACTACTTTTATTTTTGAAACCCCTTGAAGAAAAGGGAAAGACTTGCTCAAGCCCGTCCAAAACGGTGGTGTTACTCGGTTAGCCGTGTAACAGCTGTCATTTGCATCATCCGCTCTTACTGCAGGAGGTTAGATGGCAATGGCTCAAAAGTGTCTCATCATTGCTTGATCAGCAGTACTGGAAACCCAGGGTTAATAAAATCCGTCAGAAACTGGAATTCCCCGTGAATTTCAGGGGTGATAGGTATAGATTAAATACATTTTTGGCCGAGACCCTTTAGCATAAGGACACGGAGGGAGAGGACGTTTGTTTTATTTTAAGCATCGAACTTGGTTGCTCCTAATCCCTTCCCCCGCTGCTGCCAAGACACCCACCTCTCGCCATTGACTTCTTGAGAGCTTCACCTCCCCAATTTAGTTCCCTGATCATACCCCAATTACGTGCCTGAGTAAATAGCTTGAATGTTCCCCACCCACCCCCGCTCCCCCCCGTGCCATCCTGGAGGGGTGGGGAAGAAGCCGAAGACAGGAGGGTAATTTTTCATTCCCGCTATCTGCTCCAGAAGCCGTGGCAGCAAGCGGGCTGATAAGATCCCGCGAGCAGAAGACGGCCCCTGATTTAGTTTTCCCTGTTTATAGCACCCATCCGTGCTCTGTATGCCTTTCGTAACGTAACTGCTTTTAAGGTGAAACTTGGTCAGTTGATTCTTTGCCCCCATCTCCGTGGGAGAGCTCTTGGAGAGTCTCGGAGCAATTGCTGAATTTCCATCCTCACAGCGTTTATGGCCAGTTCCTATAATTTGTTTTTGTTCTGGCATTGCCGTATGGTTTAAACAGCTTTTTCCCTCCCTGATGTAGTTTGAGGGAGCAATCGGATCCCCTCTTGACCACTTATTTTGATAGGTTAAACAAGTCAAAGTTTTTAAGTCTCCTTCTGTTGTTACCTTGTCAATGTTCCCAGGGTTTCCTTGTCAGTGAAAACCTTCTGCCTTTACTCATCAAAACTTTTTTAATACAAAGGGTATTTTCTGCATCCGTGTTTAGCTCTTACACTTCCTGCTCTGTGTTGGCAAAATGGCAGGACTGGACTATTTGTAAAAAAAATGAGTATTTTTGAGGGGCCTCCTGGCTGCAGTAAGCTCTCAAACTTTTTGATGTTCCTCGGGTGATTGTTTTGGGCTAATGAGACAGGGAGTAACTGGGCTAAATCTGTCCCAGACAAATCACTTCTTGTTAATGACTGTGCATAAACTACAGAGATGATGGATTGGAGAATTACCAGCTCATGACTCTTAGGAATCTGTTTCTCCTCTCATCGTTATACAAGATGTCCAAGCAAATAAAGCACGTGATGCCTTAAAAAAAAAAAAATAGCATTTATTTATGTTTTTAGAAATGTGAAAGCTTCTTCCTGTTCGCATGCCTGAACTACAGCTGCTTGCAGGAGAGGGGGTACTTCTGAGCTTTGAAAAGTTTCTAGTTCTTGCCAGAATGGAGCCTTGAAGGTAATTTTATCCAACACGGACTTGTTGGCACTTTTTTCAGGCCGATGCCTGCGGTCTCTGGTTTGGGAACGCATCTGTTCCTGCCGGTGTGGGCACTGCCTGAGAGCACAGGAGACAGATTCCTGCTTCTGACCCTCCCGGCACTTCACTGTCGCAAATATTTCCAATGAATTCAGAGTGGGAGCAGCAGCCCTTGTATCGATAAGCACCGTAGGTTGATCTGGACTTTGTTCCTTCTTCCAGTTGAAGAATTGGTCTTCAGCTGGTGGGAGGGAGTAGCAGGGTGGATCCAGGTGCTGCTCCGAGCAGGGAGACGGTACGCAGACATCTGCAACTCCTGCCGTTCCTCTGCAAAGGGTTTTGTTTTGGTTTTTTTTTTTTTTCCCCCTCATGTAAGAACTAAAGTAGCATCTGGGCCAGGTTCCCTGCCTTTGAACTCGTCCTCTCTTGGTCACCGCTGCTGCCTGTGTGCAGGAGTGCTGTGGTCTGATTAGATTATATTAGAATGAAGAAGTGAATCTTAATAAATGAGCTTATAGGGGCACTGTCAGGTCAACTTACACCCTAAATATAGGTACTGAGCAGAGTGCAGGCTTGGTGTGGTGTCTATCCATACAGCAAAATTAAACAGAGATCTCGTGGGAACACATGAATGCTGCTCCATTACTGTCTTGCTGGCCTGGATGCTCCAGTGTCTTGGTGTGAAAAATGCCCAAATCCACTCAAATACGGGCATTCTTTAATTGAAGCGTGTTGGGATGTTGGAAGGGGGAGTCATGGCTGTGGAAACTGTAATAATCTGAGGTACTAAAGAATGCAAATCTCATGATCCTTTTTAATGCTTTCCATTTAACTAAAGGTGTTTGGTTTTTGTTTTTTTTTTTTTTAACAAATCTCTTACATACTGTGGAAAACAGGGGAAAAGAGAACTGGTTTCTGGTGCATATATGCACTTGAAAACTCTGGAAAGCTTCTCTAACACAAACAAAGGATATTGTCTCCTCTTGTTGCAACTATCTGATGCAAAGAAGTGGTTTAGTTTAGGAGCTTCAAGCCTTGAATTTTGCTGTGCAATGTCGGGGGGGGGGATAGGAGGGAGAGGAGGGACAGGAACTGTAAGGTTTATGGGCTAATCAGAAGTAAAACAGTTACTTTCATGCAGCTCTCCTTGTTTTCAGCCGTGCTCTTTGTTTTTGTTAGAGCTTTGTGGCTACCCTGCTTATCAAACTTCACAGCTCTAAATTCCTGTTACTGATGAGAAGTAGAAGATGAAGTTCCTTCCCCTTTCCCAAGAAGACTTATTCAGACGAATGGCATTTTTTTTTCTTTTTCAAATGAAACCTCATCTTTGCTTGTAGATCACTGAGGCCGCGTTCTATGTCGGAGAAAGTGTCTGCAAATTAGTAACGTGAGCAAGCTACTCGTTTTCTTGCGCTAATAATCCCTATTACAAATAGCATGATCCTCTGCTAGCATTAACAGCTCCCTGCTGCTGCCACTGTCAGGTGTGCAGGATTTTCAGTGGTAGTAAAGTATGGAAAGCAGAAATCCTTGCAGGTTTTTGCTCTTTCCCCTCGAGCACCCTCCCTCCTGGCTGATCCCGCTGCCTGCGCTGCCCTGTCTGGATCTGCTCACAGCCAGGCAATCCTGCAAATCACTGCTCTGCTCGAGAACAGCCGGTACATCGCTAACCGCTCCTCTGCTGCAGGAAACATCTTTAAGCCCTTTTATGCTGTAAAGTTGCGGAAATAGAGGAAAACTCCTGTTTTCCTTCAAGTTGTAGTTGAATGACTAATTGAGCATCAGGGAGGGCTTTTTCCAGCTCGGAAGAGGCGTGTGGATGTTTTTCAGTGAAACACAAGTTCTTGTTTTTTGGATTGCACGTATTAATTGAGTAGCTAACCTTCTTAGCCTGCCTGTCCGGTGTCCAGCTCGTTGAGCATGTGTTGAATGACCCAGGGAAAATAAAGCTTGTATTCAGAATTACGTGGGTGTCGAAGGCTTTTAAAGCCCGGTATATTTACGCCTGTGATTCGTGGTGCTTCCAAAACCAATCCAGCTCTCATCCTGTGGAGGTGAAGTACTTCGGTCCAATGTTATCATCTTTCCTTTATCTGTGTCACCTGCCAGAGCAATATAAACCAAACCTGACTTATTTGGGACTCCTTATTCTTTTGTTTCCAAATCCCACCCCATGAGGGTTTCTTGTAGAAGAAATGCTGGCTTAGTTCTGCTTTACGCTTTCCCGTATGGACTGAAAATGGTATTTTATTTCAGGGATGTGACATTTTAGTACGTCTCGTTCCTGTCTGTGGTGTGAAAAGGTGCCTTTTGTCTGCCTGCAACCGCACAGGAATGAAGTTGTTGAGTCCAGGAGATAAAAGCGCTATCTCCTTCCCTGTGAGGGGGCAAACTGTCTGCTCCTTGGCTCGGCAGCACTCTGCTCACGTCCTGCTTGTAGTAGGGTGGAGGAGAAAAATTTCATGGGAAAATGTGAGTGGACTTGTAATCTGTTTGCAAGTGCGTAGCTGTCAAGGAAGATGATGACTAAGCACAAGGTGTAGCTCTTCAGGGAATGTGCCAGGATTGGACCGGGTTGTGACTGACTGATAAGAGAGCCTGTAATATCAGTCAGCTGATAATTTTATTATTACTGGTTTGATCTGACCACTGGCTATGACTGCTTTTTTTCCTCAGCCTATTTGCTGTGGGGTTTTAAGTTGAAAAGTCCATACTTGGTGAGGACAGAGGAAAAAAGCCCAATTTATAGGAGGAAGCGAACGGTTCCAGAGCCTCTGGTGGGAAGTGTGGGGTGGCAGGAGTGCTTGAAGCCGATGACTTGCATTCGGCTTGCATGGATGTCTCTCTGCCAGGCGCCTGTCCTCCACCCTGTGCTGCTGCCAGGATCTCTCATGGTATTGTCCACCTGCTCTGGTGCACAGGCAGGATGGAAGGAGCTCACCCTCCCATTAAACAGAAGGGAAAGTTGAGGCCAAGCGCCTGCAATTGAATGTGCCAAGTCACTGGCAGACCAGCTGCTGATGCCGTTCTCTTGGTCCCATTCATGACCTGGCCCCCGGGGCATGCTGCCCTGGCTTTGGACCAGCAGTTAGCCGGTGGATAAGCAGGAAACCACTCTTCTGTGGCAGCCGAGGCACATCTCTTCCTTCCAGGGTCTCTGCTGCCGTGTGTGCGCGGGGCCAAGCCTGGTCCCAGAAAGGGATGTAACATGGAGGACCTGCCTCTTGAACCAGTTCGAAAGGCTGCTGTGATGATTAGCGCTGTTTTGCTGCGAAGTCATTGTGTATGTCGTGTGGGGACATCCCACCTTGGCTTTCGTGTAGGCGTTGCCTTTTTCTTAGTGCTACGCTGTGCACAAACCTAAACAGGTACGTGAAACCGGTTGCAGCATCCCTTCTGCCCTGCTCCGTGTCAGCTCCAGGTATACCCATGAGCAGCATCACTGCTACAGCAGGTCATACCTAACTGGTCTTGCACAGGGCATCTTCCAATCCAGGAAATGATCCGACTGTAGTGGTGCTGTGCCAGGAAGGGTCCCTTCCCCTGGGGTTAGGTTGGGATTTTTCTGCTTCCTTTAATTTGCTGTCCTTCAGGGAGACTCGGCATGTCCTTCTCTCATCTGCAGTTCTCAGTGGGGTGCGGTGCTGGGAAGCTGGCAGAGAATGGAGTTTGTGGGTGAGTGCTGTATCCTGTGTCACACCTCCTGACCTTTGTTTGTGTAAGTACCTGTTGGCAGCATGTGTGGCTTCAGCTGTGATGGACTGATAAAGGACCATGCTGCTTTTTCTTTTTATGCTGCCTCATTTTGTATTTGCAGCAGTGGTGGCAGAGATCCATCAAAGCTTCACTTCTCTAAGTTTGGACTCTGACCAAGGAGAAGCTGTTTGCCCTGACGTTTGCTGAGAGGGTCTCCTCACAGAGCCTGTCCTAGCGTGGACAATGAAAAGCATTGTCCAGAAGAGAACCAGATGTAGCATCTCAAAACCTTGGAAACCACCAAGCTGCAGGGAGGATTTATGGAGGGCGTGTTGGGATTTTTCTGGGTGCCCTGGGCTTTCCCACGGCAGCTCAATGGGGAATGCCAACAGCCCTCCAGTGCTACCTTTGCGTAAGGTCACTTCGTATCTACAGCCTGTGCTATCCTACCACTAGGATTGGGTTGCGTGCTAAATTTAGTAAACCTCTTTGCAGCTTAGTGTGTGTGTATGTAAACCCAGATTTTTTTTTTTTTTTTTTTTTTAAAAGTAGCTTTTAATGGGTTAGGGTTCACGAAGCACAACAAAGCTAGACTTTCTCTGCACAGGTGGTGGTACACCAGGCCAGTTGTGGGAGGAAGAGGTACGCTGCTTCTCCGCCTTGGTGTACTTCAACACACGGATTTGGCAAGGTGTGGAGCGCCGTGGGAGGGAGAGAGGGTTGCTGAGGCACAATTACGACATGTGTAACGTGGCCTGCAGTCTGAGGCATGTGAAAAGTGCTAGCAAAGGGGTTGGGTTTCAGAAGTTTTAAAGGCTTGTGAAAATTCTTGGTCAGATGTTTCCATTACAAGCCTGCCTTTTCAGCGCCCCACTTGTTCTCCCAGTTTCTGCCGTTTTGCCGTGCTGCTTGTGTGCCAAAAGAAGAATTTCTTGGCTTCAGGTCCAGTGTTCGAAGTTGATTTCTTAATTCCCGCTCCCCGTTACGGGCTACTGGATTAATAGTTTGAGGTGTAACCAAAGTTGGAGGCAAGTAAGTTTAGATCTGCGTGGTTGCAGTGAAGTGTTTCTTCAATCATCACATGCCAAAGGAGGAGCAGATTGTGGGGACAGCAAAGTAAGGAGAGTGAGAACTCGGAGAAGCATGAGAGAAATGACCTCAATTACTCTGCGTTTCTGTTGCTGAGCATTTTTAGGCCTTTTTAACAACCTGGCACGGTCTCGGGTTCAGATCAGTGCCGTGCTGATCAGTAAAGCTGAGTGTGTTGGGGCGGGTGTGCGTGTGCATGTGTTATAAAGGCCATTTTTGGGGAAGAACTCTGGGATGTTGGGTTACTGACTTGAACTCAAAATTCTGAAAACAGTGAAATTTCAAGTCCCTTTAGGAAACTCTGACAAGCTTGGTCGTTGTGGTCACAAATGGAGAAAACCAGGAAGCCCTTAGAGATGCACTTTGAACCCATCTTTCGGGGAGGTTCTTGTGTGTTGTCATCCAACTCCCAACAGTATGCCATATGTGGGATTACGCAGTGAACTGGATTGTGAAACTGGGACCAGTATGGCTGAAGGGGTGTTGCAGGGTCTGGTGCTGCTCAGAGGAACCTCAGCAAGTCTGAGCATCGCTCACCTGGGGACTCAACAGCCACACAAGGAAGGTGGTAAAAGTTCCTTCACCACGTGGCCTGGGTGTAATGCAAGTGTGGTAAGCAGGTCTGTGGAGGAGCTGGAGCCTTCTCTCTGGTGCCAGAGGGGAGCTTAGTCTCCTACTCTGGGTTTTTAAGACAAGATGCAAATATCACCTTGATGTCGGCAAAAATACTGCCCTGGTTCCTGAGTGCATGTGACCACCTTAAGCTGCCTGCCCAGATCCTGAAGGGTCTGTGCACTGAGGTGACACTGGGCTTCTTTGTGTAGAGTGCCTTCAGCTGACTGTTAAATGAGGCACGGAGAGATCAACGAGGTGAAAAGAAACCTTACAGAGAGGAATATGTGGCACTACTGCTTAGGAGCGGTGTGGAAGTTGAAAGGAGAGTGTCTCAGTGGAGCTACTGCCGGTGAGGTCCCTGCTGTGGGGCAGAAGGGGTTTGGGATGGACGATGAGGTGAGCTTTTTGTGCTGCCCTCAGTAAATGGGCTGTGTGCAGTGTCTCCAAGGAGAAAGGAGAGGGACCTTAACGCTTCACCTGTCTCAGTAGGGAAACAACCGCAGTTCAGCAATTTCTTAAACTTCATGTTGTGCTTTTAAATGGAGTTAAAAGTTCCAGCTCATAATGCAGTTTATACTTCAAAATACACTGGGGTAATGTACGGTGCCAATGCTGTAGGGATTGCTTCTAAAGCCTCTTTATTCCTTAACCATTTTGAAACTTTTAACTAATACCTCTAAGAGTATCAACAGCACCACCTTCCACAGAAGAAGGATCTAGCGTGCATATAGAAGTGCTATCTTTGTGCTTGCATGATGACGTACTTTGTGATAAATGTTGAAGGACAGCTTTGCTATGGAGCAGTCAAATTAACTCGTATCTGCTCTGGAAGTCCTGGCGATGGGGCTCTGTTCAGCCCTTGGCTGGTGCAAATTTGTGCTGGAGCAGCAAGTCAAACTACCAGGGGTGTAGGAAGCCCCGCAGAAGCTTCTGTGGTCCACGTTCAATCCTGAATGCGCCTCCGCACCTTCCCTGCGTGTGAAGGGTTTTATAAATACAGCATGAACAATATTTTAATCTGGCAAATGATTTTAAATTTAATGCACAGTTGTAACAAAATCCAATGGGACTAGAGATTAAAACTCATTGATTGCTACTGGCGAAAGAGTGGTAGATGCCTCTTGTGTCGGTTAAAACGTGCTCCCTGCAATCCGGGGGCTGTGGTTCACCTCTAGCTAAGTGGCAGGAGCCTTCTGCTGCTACATGGCCAGGTGAAATAAAACACAGCACCCATGCTTTATACGGATTCTGATCTGCAGATTCACCATTACAGCATTGAGCCACCTCATTGGATTGATGGTTGAGAATGGGTTTTTTGTTTTGTGTGGGCTTTTTTTGTTTTTTTTCTGTTTTTTTTTTTTTTTTTTTCCCCAACTTGCAGTCAAAATGCATTCTTGGCCCGTTAAGACCCATTTGTTCCTACGCCAGCATTGTCCTCTGGCTTGAACCCCACCCTGCAAGGTATGAGCTGGAGGAAGCCCATCTGTTGGGTATGGCCCCTGCTTGCTTGGGTGGAGTTTGGAGCAGGGTAGCTGTACAGAGGGAAGCAAGGGTAGCAAGCGATGCCTGCTCAAACCCGGCTGTTTGGATTTTCCCATGTTTTCGTGTCTTTCTGAACCAGGACTATGGGTATGCAGTATTAAAAGCAAAAATAGGCAGGCTGATGCAGCGCTTACCCAGCTGTGCGGGCTGAAGAAGAGGCATTTCCAGTCCGAGGAGGCTTGTAGTACTCGTACTTCCTAAGTCCTGGTTTAGTAGTTGGGCTGTGCATGTTGATGATAACTCTATTTATGATGCCTCTGTCAACTTAGAGGAACTTTGACTCCTCTATGTTGAGTCTGCATTCCTTCTATAGTCTAGTCTAAACTGAAGATGCCCTTTTAAAATCTCAGGGTTAAGAACTAACTGCATACCCCTGAGTTTTAAACTCTTGACATATTTGAAAATTTATTAGCACTCTGAACTTTCATGCTTTAACTGATGGATACTTTTTTCCACTTTTTTTTCCTACTATATGTGGTGAGAAGGGAGAAAAAGCTTGGCTGTTGATTTCATCTCCTTTTCCAGCTGAAGAATTATCAAGATTTAGCCTAATAACATGGTACAGCAGTCTTGTTTTAAGTGCTGCTTTCTGATGCTCTGATTTAGCTAAGTCTGTGCCACATTTACAGTAATTTTGATGCAGCAATCGTACTTTCTTTCCCTTTAGAGAAAACTGAAATCACTTAACTGCTTAGACATAATGTGTGCAGTAAATAGTATCTTGAAACTTCAGGTATTTAGAAGAAACCACATGAAAGCATCTAGATCTGATAAGATTCACAATCACTTAAGAGTTTTGATTTCCCTCTACGAGTTAACAACTCTCCTTTAACTTGCAGTTTTTCCAAGGCAGGTCAACCTCCTTTTCCTCTAAGAATTCACATAGGGGAGAACATCCATCTGCTGTTGGCTTCTCCTTTTGTCCATTGGTGTTGAACAATAGGATCCTCGAGTCAGCGAGAGGTTAATGAAGCACTTTTTTTTTTTCTTTCTTTTTTTGTCAGTAGTCCAATCTGTTTGTATAGTTGTGTCCAACAGCAGACTGAACAGAAATAATGGGAAAATCTTGGTGGTGGAATGACCAGGGTTGTCATTTTGCAATACCAGGGTAAAGACCTGCTGAAGCTTCAGGCTTCTGGCTGTGTACAGGCAGAGTGGCTGATTACAAATCCCTCTGCGAGAACATTAAATATTAGTTTCTCTGCATCTTTTGCACTTAGTGTTGCAGTTAGGAGGATCTGAACGATTACAGTTAGTTCAGCAGTAGCTTCCCATTTAGTATTTAAAATGGCTTTCTTACCATGAGTCTTTTGGGGTTTGGTATTAGAAAAAGAGTGAATTGTAGCCCTTAATTATGAAGTATGGGAACAATTGCGGCTGGACGGACAGGCAGCGGTCCAGCTCCTCTCTTACTGAGCGAGCAACGCTTTTGTGCTGTGCCATCCCACCGCACAAATGACCGTAGCGGGCTGTTGCTAGATTGATTGGGTTAGATCTCTTTTTAGGAAGGGGTTTGAAAGCTCTAGTTTTGGGTTTATCACAGTAGCCCTTCAGGCTTGTACCTTGTTGCTCTGAGCAAATCTGTTACCGTGGCTGCCCCGAAGAGCTTCCCGTGGAAGCAGCTGATGGGGGAACTGTGGGATTAAAAACCAGCTACCAAATCCAGTTGTACTGGGACATCAGTGGCTTGGCTTGTGTAGGTGCAGTGGCAAAGTAATTGCGAAGACGGACTTGAAGGCACGGTGTTGTGCTGGCAGCCCGGCCCCTTTGCCTGTGCAGGCGACGGAGAGCTTTGAGGAGCCATGGGGAACTCAGCCTGGGGAGGTGCAGGATGGGCTTGTGGCACATGGGTGAGCTGTCGCTTGCCGGATGCCACCTGCGGCAGGGAGAGATTTCTTTTCCCTTATCTCTTATCAGCCCGTGGGTGAGGGCATCCGCTGCTCAGCAGAGCTGGGTTCTGGTGGGACTTGCCCGAGTGCCTGCCTGGTGGCGGTGCTCCAAGAAACTCTCGCCTTTTCCCTCCAGAGCACCTCTCCAGGCTGGGTTTCACCTATGGTGCGAGTCAAAGCGTACCCAGGATTGCCCAAGCATTGCTGGTTGCCCCAGCTGTGCCTCTTTTCCAGACCTGTCGTTAGGTGAAGACATGGTCAATGACTTGGAAGCCACACTTGCACCGCAGCGTGCTGCGCTTCCAGCAGAGCTCATGCTGGGAAGTGGAAAATACAAAAATACAGAACTCCTCTCTGGGACACAGCTTCTCTTTTTTTTTTTTCTTTTTTTTTTTTTTCCCCTCCTTCCTTTTCCTTTCCCTTCCTGGGAGTTGCCGAGCCTCCGTGGCGGCTGGTGTACGTTTGGCAGTGCTTTCTCCTGATGGGAATGTTAAAAATACACAGTACAATTTTTCCCTTTCCACGTACCAAAATATATTAATGTGCTGCTGCTTTGATTAGTCATTTCCTCTTCCTTTGTTCCTTTCGCAACAGGGTAAAGGACTGCAGGCACATACTTCAGTAAAGTCTTGTATAGTTAAGAAGTCTGATGCTAAATAGATTCTCCTGGGTTAATACCTGTCTTTGGATGAGACGTCATCTTCTACCAACATTAAATACACATTTAAAAATAAGTCTGGATAAAGTCACTTTTATGGTGTTCATCCTAAGAATACCTTTGCTACCTGATTTATTTTTGTAGGGAAAAGAAATTCTAATATGAACAAGGTTAATGCTCCTACCATGAATTAAATATATTCTTGCAGTAAAACTTTGATACATTGCTGTAGGAAAATTTCCCAATTCTTCCATTTATTTTGAAGGCTTCTTACCTTTCCTCCTGTGCCATTACCTCCGTGCACACATGCTCCCCCCCTCCCTGAATTCTTGCGAGACCTCGTTCAACGTGGGCAGAAACTTGGGGAAAGCACTAGCGTGACACTGTCGGGCTGTGCATGGCTCGGTTGTAGGGATAATTTTGGCAGTCTTCCCACCATTGGGGTGTGGAGGTACAAAGGTTAATAAATCCAGCTATATGGATCTACTTAAATATTGCTCTGACTTGCTAACTCTTCGAGGCTGGATATTTTTTTTTATTTTTTTTTTTTGCTTCTCCATTACTGCTGTTGCTTCGGTTAGAAATTTGGAGAAAAGTTTTAGCACCGGGTGGTCTGGAGACCCACACAACAAGTGGTAGGTTTAAAACTTTATTGGAGAAATTCAAGTGAGTAGGCTAAAATGTCATCTGACAGATATGGTTAAGGGCAAAGTTGAGTAGAAATTGGGAGAATCGAGCAATAAATTAAGATAGACCTCTTCGTAGGTATGTGCAAACTGCAGAAATACATCCCCTAAAGAAAATGCCATCCTCATTAGAAATCTGTTGTCGTCTTCCTGTCGTTTTGGTGCCAAAGAACATCTGCTTTGCCCTGGATTCAAAGTGAAGGACAGCTTGTGCCTGCCCAGGGAGGTGAGGCACGGGCAGCCCGAGGAGAAGAGGTGTTGGTGGGGCTGTGCGAGGCTTCCAGGGAGGTAATTACCTCTTCTGGGATGCATGGGTAGATAACACAGATCTTTTTCCTTGACTATTTGCAGCTCCTGTATATAAAAACCTGGGTTGTTTTTTTTTTTAATGAGCGTTTAGCCTCCCAGTACTCAGATGCCATTCATATTTTCACAGCAATCTGCAAAAGCACAAAAATAAAAAAAGGTGGATCGAAGCACTTTCCTCTCTTCTTTCTGTCTCATCTTATTTTACATTTATTTTTTAAAATATAAACAAGAATACATAATACAGGAATGTATATTTAAATAGTTATATTTACTATATGCACTGGGGAAGGGAAAAGGTTTCATTCCAGCTGTTTTCTCTTTGCAGATTGCTGTGAAAGTATGAGAGGAATCTGAGTACTGAGAAGCTACCTGCTTCCCTCTGCCCTTCCACGCTTGCAGAGTGAATTGGATGTAAAGACAGGAAAGGGCTGTAGCAGCCCCAAATTTCTCAAGAGATTTGATTTCCTTGGAATTTGAGGCTCTACCTAGTTTGTGACCAGAGGCGGGGTCGACTATGTAATTGCTGTGAGTGCTGTAGAGCTTGTTTTAATCAAGTTAAAGTAACAGAGCACTGCAAGGGTAGGTGCAGAAGCCTCAGAATAAATATATTCTGCTGGTGCAACTTATTCCTGTGTCAGAAAAGGCTTAAGCTGTGTTGGGGTAAGATAGCCTCATACCCTTCACCTGCCTTCTTTTGGCAGAGCCAAGTTTGGGAACGTTGCTGCGTGCGGTTATGTGAGCAGATGGAGCAGGGGATAAGATAGGTGAGGAGCAGCATCGTGACCCCAGCCGAAGGGCGTGCGAAGAGTTGTGCAGGCAACGCACAACCCCCGTGCCCTGGGAAGGGTGCCCTGCTAGCTGAAAGGGCCCTGGCAAAACCCTGAGTAAACCCAGTGGGACGGTGCAGCTCTCTGCACTGGAGCTGTCGTATCTGCCCCTCGGTTTGGGGGACAATAGCTGTGCTCTGAGGCTTTCTTATGGATCCAAGGTGAAGATTATACTGTGAATATATATTTATACAGTAGCCTACCACAGAATTCAAAAGGCTTTACTTGTGTAAAATGGCTTTTGTGTGTGGTAAACCTGAGCTGCTATGGATTGTCACATGAACTTGGCTTGTACAAACCTCTGTTAACTTTCCAGAATAACAAAACAGGCATGGCCTGATTCCTCCCTCCTGTCCAGGTGCTGGGCACAAATGCATTTCAGGCGCGGTCGTGGGTGTTTAATGCCTCTGCCTGGTTGACCCAAGAGTTGTGGCTTAAATCTGTACCTGGCTTCTGCTGCTGGACAGGTTTGTGTTGCAGGAGACCCCTTGATACTCGAAAACCACACGACATTCAGAACTGCTGTTCCAACTGGTAATCTAAACTCAGCTTTGACCATTAATCTGCTAGCTTTGTTTCTTATTTTTAGTATGTAATCCTGCATTAATATGGCCTTGGCAAAACCCCAGGTTCTGGCGTTGCCTGCAAAGCCAGAACTAACGAGTTAATCAATGTTGGGTTCATTGCAATGTATTGTTATACCTGGAGCAAACCCACGAAAGCCGTATGTCGCAATGCAGCTGGGCAGCGAAGCTTGTTTCTAATCAAGTCAGTATGTTGAGACTGTTAGAAATATAAACTTAATTCTTTGCTAAAATGTGGCTAAAAAGGTGCAGCTGCCTTGCTGGCTGGCTTTGACTCTATCTGGCAGCTTTGGAGAAGTGGGACTTGATTGCTGCTGGGCTTGCAGAGGTGCTGCCTCCGAGCAGCTGTACTGACATCTTTCCCTGCCTTAACATCAGCAGAGTTGTTCGTGCTGTTGGACTCGCACAGCTACCTGTGCAACCTTTTTTTTTTTCCTTTGAAAGATGCCTTCTGATGTAACGCACGAGATGGAGAGCAACAGATGTAGCTGGGGATCTTCTGGCTGTTTGGAGCTGCTGTGTGCGAGTGACCTTGGCTGCTATCGCTGCCCGCTTGGGATGCGAGCAAAACCGCAAGCTGAGAAAATCAGCGTCTGCGTTGAACCATTAGATTTTGCTGCTCTTTGGTTCTTTGTGAGAGTCTCTGAGAAAACGCAGTGAGCGTTTTTTTCCTTCGTATCTTGAAGTATCATTTCTCGGTTCCCCATGCGCGGAAATGAGCAGTGATTGAAGAGCAAGCGTCAGATCTGTCGCTGCTTGCAAGGAGAGCAGGGAAGGGGAAAAGCTTACCCAAAAGACCGTGAGCTTGCTGCTCGTGTGTTTAAATGCCTCGAATAGTTCACAGTGGTGTGGGCAGAGCATGTCTGTACACGAGCGTGTGAAGGAAGGAGCTGGGGAATCCTCAGACCTCCCTGTAAGTAGCGATGGGAAGATGCGGATGTGCCGAGTAATGCCCAGAGCCCTCTCGGGGCACAGTCCTCCCCGCTGGAAGACAGAAATCTTTGATCCTTCGGAGGCACTTTGGAAGAAGGTAGTGTAAAGATAATTTGTTATCTTCTGCCTTTGGAAATACTAGACACGTGTGTTAGAAATGAGGGATTTAAAGGGAAAACTTGTAGTTTCTGGAGTCCGGTGGGGCCAAGGACACTTTCCTCTGGCTCTGATGGGTGCCGGTTTTTATCCTGCAGAACATCGCCTCACAAATGCAAGAAAACATTTTGGTTTCGTAAGACTTTTCATCCTGAATGATATTTGGTGTCTTTGTGCTCATGTGTTGGTGGACCTCATCGGTTGCTGGTGGAAAGGGGTCTGTGCAATTTTGGGGTGTTCAGGCAAGCAGCTGGACTGGAGGGCGGAATGTGTTTTTTCCAACCCATTCCTCGCTCCGTGCCAACAACCGGTGTGCACGCTTTCATCCCTGGATAAATGTGAGGTTGCTCGTTCCGCTTTTACTGATGCTAATTCCAACTCCGGGCTTTATCCTGCAGTCCAGGTGGTTTTGGGGCCTCAGCTGCTGCATGGTGAATCCCTGCCCTGCCTGAGCTTGTAGGAACTTGCCTGGACAGCCGGGCTGTGGTGGAAACCTCTCGCACGCTCCTGGCAAACTTGGGGGAGGTACCCGGGTGCTCATCGCTGCTGGCGCTTGGACGAGAGCAAGGTCATCTGCCAGATAGTGGTGGCAATGGCGCGTAGCTGTATTGCGCTCTCGGCACTGGTGCTGCGTTTTGTCAGGTTTTGGCTCTAAAGAGGTATTAAAAAAAATATCCTAAAAGTAAAGGCTTTTGTTGAAGCAAAGCTACTCTTTTCTGGAATTTAATAAATAGCGTGTTTGTGTTAACTAACATCAAGCAACTGAGAGCAGACAGAGCCCAACAGATGGTACAAACAGCGGCATGCTTGGAATGGAAAATATTTACCTAGAGGGTATTCGAAGCACTGAGATGGTGCTCTGCAAATGGCTTAATTGTATCAGCGTAATCAAGTGAAGAGCAAGATTTATTGATAAATCTCCTTCTCCTCTCGCTGTTAGCGGTTTGTAGGGGGTGTCAAGCACCGTTGAGCTTCTCTTGAACAGGTCTCCTTCCCAGAGAAGAGTAACTTTAACACCTGAATGGCTCAGTCTGTAATTTTGAGGGTCTACAGCTTTCTTCCATTGCTGCATAAATCTTGCAGTCAGAGCAAGTATTTAAATTAAAGAAACTCAGAGCCTGAACTGCTGTTTATTGTGCTTCCCCCCCCTCCTTGTCTCAGTTTTGAGAGGACTTCTGTAAACAGAGCATGGACATACAGCTATAAAAGTAGAGTTCAAAAAAATACAAACCAAAGCAGGTTGAATTTTGTCATCCGTGTCAAAACTGGTAGGGCCATTTTGACCTTCAGCTTTTCTAGGTGGTGGGTGCTTCATGCTTCTTAGTTGTGCAAATATAAGTGACTTGTGAGAAGATTGCGTGTGATTTTACTGGAAGCTGTGCCTTTTGCTTTACTTAGGTGGCAGGTGAGATTTATACGTATTATCATCTTCTCCTGTCTTCGAAACAGTGTTCAGGGCTGCTTAAAAAAACCCAAACTAAACCTAAGTTCTAACCCTGCGTGTTTTTCTTATAGTATAGCAATACTGATGTTAAATGAACTGCCTTTGGGTTTTTCTGGCAGCCCTCCTTCCTAGAGCTTGAGCCCAGCAGTGCTTTAGTTAATGCTCGTGAACAAAGAGCAAGCTGGTTGCTCCCGCTGCATGGACGAGGAATAGGCATGGAGTGGCTAAACATCTTGTTTTAATATGAAATTTTCCCTTTGGCAGGTCTGGATTTAGTTGTCTTGGCTAGCCCAAGCTGCTGGCATCCTCTCCCGAAGAGCTCTGGGGGAAGATGAGTTTGGGAGCAAAGTTGTTTTCGAGAGGATCCTCTTTGCAGCTGGAGTGTGTTGCTAACTGTGTGCAGACTAAGGGGAAAAAATACTGTTATCTGTTTGAGGAATTTATTGAATACATACTCCTCTGAGACTTCTTGCCGGGTTCCTAGTGACTGTTGAATGCAAGGGCTTTCTTTTAGTCCGCGTGCCAGCTTGAGGAAATCCCAGGGAAAATACCCCAATTAAAGGAGCTGTTGCCTTAGCTAAATCATATGTGATATCTCTTAAACTGCTTAGTATTTAAAAAAAAAAAAAAATCACCTTGGTACCTACATTTACCCCTTTTAATGTTAGTTTTTTGAAAAGGCACAAATCCCTGGAGATTATGTGCATCTTGGGACCCAAGCATTTACAGAAGCCGGGCTTGTAACGTGCTGGGACTAAGCTATGAGTGACTCATTAGCCAGATGGAGCTATCATTTATTTCTGTCTTCTCAAGTAAGCTAATCCCCTGGACCTAAGCTGAATGAATATCCCGTGAAACGCGGCATCTCTGCAGGGTGAAACTTGATATTTAAATGCAAAAAAGCGAAGGGTGTGTTACAAAATCCAGGGCAGTGTTAACTAGCGGAGGAAGTCAGGTGCAAGCAGTAATACTGCACTGGAGTTCAGAAATAATTATTTTCAGTGGCCTGGGCCCTGTTGAGGGGAACAAAAGTGCGATTCTTTTGTTAAACGCAGGACGGGAACAGTAACCGAGTCAGTGCGCGGGCTGGGACAGATGCGGTTTGTTCCCCTTTTCCAGAATGACTGAAGGGATGTTGTGAGTTCTTGAATTTACGAATGAGACGGGAGCGTGTCTGCAAGTGGGGAGCCTGGCACGGGTGCTGGGCAGCCGGGCTCTGAGAAACATGCCTGATAAATATCAGGTTAAATATCAAATACGGATGAAAGGTGAGTATTTAACCAAATACCTTGAAATTTCGACGTTGCTAGAGTCGTCGTGCCTCTCGTTGGCAGCAGTGAGCGGGTGCGTACGTGCGATTCCTGCCGGGCGTGCCTTGCCTGGGGATCGCAGCTTTGAGTGGGCAGGGAGCTGATGCAGCCGCCCCGGAAAGTTGTCCAAGGGAGGGCTGAGAGTGGGAAAAGTCCCTTCGCGGCGTTTCTGGGGGGGAGAAGTAATATTTTTGTGAGGGTGTTTCATTTTTCCATAGCTAATGGGAACGGGAGGAATGGTAAAACTAAATCCTGAGGAGCAGTTAGGCTGGTATGTGAAGGTGTTTTAATGTAGCATTTGGGTTTTTTTCTGGCTTAATAAAAGGAGCTTCTCTGTCTTGTTTCTGCTTGTATGGCGTAAGATTTTTTTTTTTCTTCCCTATAGATTGCTTCTGTTTTTTCCTAGGCCGCTTGTCAGTGTAATACAGAAGCATAAACAGGAACGGAGATGCTGTTGTAGTAATTGTAGGTTGTCGGAGGACCGCTGGAAACGGTGTGCGAGCCAAACCACTGCTGATTTACCCCATGGCAAGGGTGCCGCTTCATAAAGATGACTTGACAAGGGGCGGGTGGTGAAGGATGCCACCTCGTCATTCTGCGTGCGAGCCAGCAGCAATGATGTCCTTCTAGAAGTGGTTTTAAAATGCCCTTCCACGTGCTGGGCTGAGATGGGAAATTAAGTGTATTGCCATCAGAGCAGAGCTCTTGGTTGCTGTTCCTGGCTGTGCTTAATCAAGGCTGGTTACGTCCGGAGGCTTTGACTTGGTTTTACTTTTTTTGAGCCCTGCTTCCATGTGAAAGGCTGGATTTGTGTATGTGAAATTCCCCGCTGGACTTCAGCGATGAAATCTGCCTGCCTCTGATCACGGTGTTTGGGGTGGAAGGGTGCATTTGGCTCATGCTCACCTTCGCCCTGATGAGTGAGGGGAGGACGGAGCAGTAGTTGAGACCCTTGAGGCTCCAAAACTCATCACTGCAACACTGTGCTCTGGATCCGTCGTAGGGTGCAAACGGTCCCGTCGTAGGGTGCAAACGGTCCCGTCTCACAAGCGGAGGGAAGCGCAGGGAGGGGAGAGCGGGGTGGTGGATGGGGGCTCAGCAGAGCTCACGTTGCTCGGCCAGCTCTGAGATCAGACCTCATCTAGCCCAGTACGCGCTCCCCACTCAGACTAGCTGTTATAATTGTCTATTTATGCTCCTCTTGAAGCAACCAAAGCTTTTAAATGTGGCTAGCCTCTCTGATCTCAAAGCAACACTTCCTGCTAGTACTCGGTCCTGCGTTGACCATCGTGCCTCCTGACGCTTGATGTCTCGAGCCTTTACAACGTGTGTTTTACTAAACCTGTGATTTGACCTGAGCATCTGGCGTCGGGTGCTGGGAAATGTGCAGGAACGGCTGCAGGGTGTGATCGTCCCAGCTCCGCCGCAGCAATCGGATAAATTTACGGCCAGCCACGTGCTTGTGTATCAGCAAGGCAGAGGTGGGCTGGTCTGACCTCTTCATGGTTAGGTATTGTAAGTGTTGTGATAACGTATTGTAATGATCAACTTAATTACACTTGTGAAAAATCTGCTGAATTACATATTTACTTTGGGGACTAGCTTCTCCCATATAAGCATTCAATATTGACTTTAGCTGAGACAAATTTTCAAGATCTGCTTCCTTCAAGAGATGACTAATACTCGATTGCTTAGTGCAGGAAGTTGGTTTTATCAAGTAGCTGTGAGTAACCATCTTGAAAGCTCCAGCTTAGTTTTGAGCATCTGTGGTTTTTCTTCCTAAAAGACAAGCTTTTCCTCCCATCCCTCTCAGCCCTTCTGAAACTTTGTGTTGGATGTAATTCTAGATTCAAGCTTTTTCAGTGAGCTGTGCACACGCAGAAAATGAATGGGGAGTGGGAGGAGACTTAATGTTAAGACAACTGATGAATAATTAGTGTATTGAAATGTTAATCTTTTATTTGGATAACTTAATAGTCAAATTAGAGTTCTCACTCATTGCTTTCTGTGCTGCTTAATGCACTGTACAAATATATTATCACAGTAACTGCTCTGTCTCCAGAAACTGCTACATATAACAACTCTTCCCTCTTGAGCTGGAGTCAGGCTCCAAACCAAGCTCTCACCGGTGGGGCAGGATAGCAAGCCAGTTTGATAGCAGCTTCCAGCAAAGCCAGGAGTTGAGGTAAAACACCCTTAAGTGTAATACTGTTAGATATTTAGAGAGTAATCCTTTGCCCAGAAGCAAGGAGACCCTGTCCTCTCCCTGCACCGTACAACTTCTACATGGACTTTATACCCTGTGCCCTAGGAGGCATATCTATTTTTCTAAGCAGCAGTGGAAACTAAGTTTGGGTTGGAAGGGACCTT
>VXBL01001278.1:350-13339 GCA_013400195.1 Aramus guarauna
TCATCCTAAATCCAAACCAAAGCACTATACCATCTTCTAGGAAGAAAATTAACTCTATCTCAGCTGAAAACAGGACAAAGGTAAATCAATTTCTTTTTTTCCTAGAGCTATCATATCAAATCTATAACCACACATAATTTTTTTTATATATAAATGTTAGCTCGTGCTATTAATATTCCATAAACCAAACATACAGTTACAGGTAAAAATGTTAAAAGAATCCTTCAAGAGGAGTGCTGTAAGTAAAGAGGATGTAAATGATAATATGCAAATATATACAAGAAAAAACATTGCCTTTCTGAGGTCACCGAGATTTGTATCAGGCAAATAGATTTGAAAAGTACATTTCAAGGTGATTCACCTGGGAATCAGTCATTGCCATAGTACAGACTACCTAATAGACAGTGTTCACTGATGGAGCTTTATCTCTCTGAAGTTTTCCTGGCCCCTTTCAAGGTTAAAATGCTCTCTATTATTTATCAAACACTGGACGAATACTCATATGGAGCATAGGTATCAGGCAAAGACTATCAATAGTATTTTTTTCAAGCTAAGCATACAATATTCATTTAAGGTGGGGGTTTCAATCAAAACCTGAACCAAACCCTTTTAAATTCAATCAGGACACTCCTACTGATTTCAATGGGCTTTGGAGATCTTCTGAACTGCTTTACCCTTTCCCTGTTCAATTTCTGGAGCTCTTCCTTGTTTTGTGTACATTTGTGCTGGGATAATGCCATTTTTCATCTTTACCTAACTGCCAAAGCACAATTAGAACAAATCTATATGTCAGTAGATATCACCTGTTTCTTGCCTATATTGTCCTCCTTGTTTGCCTGCCCTGTATTTTTGTCTCAATCAGATTACGTCTAGGGCCCAATGGGTAATTAGTTTATTAGAATCTCAAGGTTATTGGCAGTAAAGTAAAACACAGTACACAGTAGAAACAAGACCTGCAATCAATTTTACTCAGTCCTTACTTTATTTTATTTTCATCTTCAAAATTCCAGTGACAGGAGTAACTAAAAAACATGGAAAGGAATATTGCCTTTGAAAGAAATTGTGAACTGCCTCCTTCAGCATTAAAATATCTCTGGAAAATGTCTTTTTCAGTAGTGATCCACTGAGAGAGACCTATACCTAATGCATTGGTTTTAGGTTATGCTAAGAATGTTACTGTTGCTTTAAATAGGAACAGAACGTTGTGTTTCATCCTGGGAAATCTACAGACAATATATTTTTAAACAATATAGCCCAACTTTTTAGCAAGTCTGTAGAGTACACAACTTATTCAGAAAGAAAAAAAAAAAAAAAAGTACATTGATCAGCCTAAATTTCTAATTATTTATACAGTTTTGCATTCTGAATCTAGACATTAAGACCAATTCTTTGGTTAATTATAGTAATATGTTTGAAGACTGGCTATACAAAGAAACAGACTAGCCTATGTAACAAGTGAATGTAATAGCATTCAACTCCTTGGGAGCTTGACTTGATGACTACATAGATTTCCAGTTCTCTGTTCCTCCCATGCCTCAATAGAACTTCTTTCTTTGAAACAAAGGCTATTATAGAGAGCAAAGATGATGCCTTGGTTACACTATGATCAATTCATTTTGCCACTGATTTCAATGGCTTTGAAAGAACACTTTCTCAGTGATCACCACGTTGGAATGTTCCTTGCTCTGGTTCCAACTCAGTATTTGATACTGGATTAATCTAGTAAAACTTTCACGCCTCTGAAGATAACTGGAGAACTGCAGCTCATTTCCATATGGACAGAATTTTGCTAGTCTGATTTCCCTCAAAGCTGGATGTTACTGTGTGTGATTTATAAAAACATCATTTTTTGGAAATTTTCTTTTTTTAAAATTTAAATCTAAAACCAGATGTGTCTGAAAGTTCTCCTGAAGTTGAACTGAGATGACTTAAAAAAAACCTGGATGACTTATGGCAATCCCACACACTAATAGGATACAGGATACTTGACCTCTCTTTGAATTTCTCTGCTGGCATATTGAATTCATAATCACTCTTCCCTAGATGTGGAAATGGAGTTTCCTTCTTCCAAGTGTTACAGGCTGATGATATCAACAGATGCAGAAGAAATGCCAAGGCTGTAAGAAATCAAAGGGACTTTAGCATCTTAATATCCAGCTTTAGAATGGCACTTAAACAGGGAGTAATTCCTGGATATATGCTAAGTGTCTAAATTTTAAATATTCTTATTTTAAAAAGGATTATATATATGACATTATCATGTAGAAATTTTTAGATTCCACAAAAGAAAATCTAACATTTGCATATAAATAAAAATATTAAGGCAATTGTGGCAACTGTTTTCAACTTAATATCATGCTTTTTATTTTAATTTTATTTTTAAATGTTTTAAAGTCTTCTGAATCTTAAGTTCATTACAGAAGGCTTTTTCATTTCCTTATTGGATGTACAGTAAGATTTAACTTGTAGAATAAACTTCTAGCATAGTATCCAAAAGTTTTCTGATATTTTTATAGTGTATCTGGAAAATTACAACTGTTTCTATTGTTACCTTTTAAATTACACTTTTTGGCATCTAATGTATTAATCCTGTATATGCTATCAAAGAACTACAGTTTCTTGAGAGTTAAAACTTGAAAATCAATCAATTTATTTTAGAACTTGAAGTTTCTGGAATTCTCATCAAGGCTACTTCCTGTACAATAAATAGTAAAAAATACGTAATACCAAGTTGAAATATGAGATTAAAAAACCCCTAACAGTTGAACTAAAAGATGTTTCATCCTTCAAGTAAAGAGTTATCAAAGAACCGTGGAAAAAGTCTTTATGATCTGAGAGATGTTCGTACCCTGAAGGTGTTTTGTAGGTTTGTTAAAATAGAAACTTTTAACTTTTACATACACTGCACAAGAAACAGTTTAAATTGAGAGTAGTATGTAATTTAACTTAACTGTACATTTGTAATGTCATAGAGTCCAGTCCAGATGAGGGATAATAAGCAGAATTCATTCACTCATCTTCTAGTCTTTTATCCATTTCCCACCATCATAAGACAACTCAAATACACCAGCACAGGTCCAGGATGCAATATTACACTACAAATCCCTATTCAGCCTTACACCAAAAGCATTACAAGTATATACTTCTGAGCATTTTGTGTGATGACATTAAAAAGCCAGCTGATGAAGGTCCAAATCTCCAAGAACTTAGGAAGTATACAAGTGACTACAGTATAAATTGTACATAGTTCCAAGATGCTGTAATACTTATGAGAGGTGACTAAACATAAGATCAGAAATAGCAGCTGTGATTTCCTGGTCCTTCTTACTTCCTGTAATTTCTTATTTTAATCAAAAAGCAGATTGAGAATTTATCACAAAAGCCCAGAGTTCAGAGCCACCCTCTGCTTACTTAACTATATATGCGTGTTCTTATTTGCAACGAAAATATTTACACTTATGTTCACCAATCTTTAGTATTTATAAAGGTGGTATGAACAATGTGAACATAAGTTTCTTGCTACAAAGCAGTTTATCCAGTCCTCATTCATATTAAAATTTGCAAGCACCTAAAGCTGCCAAGCTTCTATAACTACAGGTCCAAAAGTTTGTGCATCTGGGTTCTTGCACATGTGTAGGAGTGCACCAGCTGTTCTCTTCCTCTGCATAGTTTTCTCCTTTCCACTTTACCTCATGAAAGGTTTCCTAAGGCTGCTGATAACATAATTGGGATCAGATCATGGTGAACTGTATCACTTAGTAGAGAACTGAGTCTCCCGAATACACGTAGAGATATGCCAAGCACTGGAAAAACTAGGATTTCTCCTCTGATCCTTCTGATCACTTTGGCAGGAAGAGGGAAAGAACAAGGGAAGACTAAGATAGAAATCAAATTCAATATCGAGTGGTTAGGATTGTTGTTATGGGTTTAGGGGATGATTAAGGAGCACAGTTAAAACTACCTGACATAGCCAAGTACAGAGCGATCAGAGCTGTAATGCTGGAGAGGATAATGATGGATACTGGGACAGTCACAAGATAGTATATTACAGTATAACATATGTTTACGACAAAGTAATAGCTTACAGATGTTAAGTATGTCATTGAATAATAATAGTAATAGCAATAATAATAACAAACATAATAATATCTACAATGATGATAATATTGGTGCTTAATATTTATACAGCATTTCTGCAGAGAAGCCAACTGGGTAATGTTTTGCTTGGCATTATACAAGCACAAGAAATAACGACACCTTGCCATAGTTTGTGGTGTAAAATAGTGGATAAACATGTGGGTCTTTTAAGGTGACAGTGAAGATGTGGCAGTAATAGCAATATGTTGTGAGGGTTGTGCAAGAGGCCTACCAGCAAACTGGAGCTGGTAATGAAACTCATAGGTAATAAAGCTTGGCAGTTATACTAACCTTTAAAAAGCCCTTTATAATATCTGCTTAATTAAGCTCCAAGTCCCAAGTAAAGGTGTTATTTCAACAGTTTAAAAAGAAAGTAAAGCAAAACCCTCAAAGGGACAGACTCACTAAAACATTTACAGGGATAAAGTCTGCTTTCCAGAAGTGAGTTGTGCAGCTATTATTTTTTCACTGTGTTTATCATAGGGAGTTTCTATTATTTTAGTTAAGAACCACCCTAAAAGTAATCAAATCAGATGAATACGTTTACATATTTGTCTGTATATCACTTACATGGTATGCTCTTTCTCCAAGACAGGCCATAAAGAGAATAGTCTTCCTATAGGAGCCTGTTGAGCTCACTGTTGAGGGAAAGGCAAGTATGAAGAGGAAAGTTATGCAATGTATTCTCACTGTTATTGAATCGGGATTTCTGTTGGACTAAGCTGAAGACAGAAAGACTCAAGATAACAATGCTTGCCTCACCATGAGGTACAAATTCCATGGGGAGATTCACACTCTTGTTCCAGATGGTCTTGACTGATAGCCTAGAGCAGGTCCAAAGCAAAAAAGACTACAAAGCAGAGCTGATTCCTCTAGTTGCATTGGGAAATGATCTGATAGCCTATGTAGGAACCATGTGCCCTATACTACTGCTACTAAGTAGGAAGCCGTAGTCTCTTCTAGAAGAAACTTCTGAGTGATTTTTGGTGTGAGAGCTTTCTTACTACAATAATTAGAGAAGGAAGTGGCAAAGTAACTGTGAAAGATTCACAGTGGTAAAATAATAGTACCCATATCCTTAGCTTCCTAGAAAAGGAAACAAAAACATATAGCTTTTTTTTGTTTTCCTCTAACTAGTCAAAATCAGTTGCTGAGTCTCCTCCTCTCCAGAATAGTATTGCTGACTGTTCACTACAAATCCTTGCTGTTCTCAGTATGGATATAGGTTAACTCCACCAGTTACGTAGTTGAATTTTTCTGTTCCATCAGCAGTGATTAATTCTTATTACACCATAATATTAACTATTCCTAAATCCAAATTATATTCTTAGGTAAATAGTTTGAAAAATGTACATCATTTCAATACACAGGCCTTGCATTGTATTTGAAATATAGGCATAGAATCCTCTCCAATCTTGACAAAACAAATAAGCATATTTTCATCTTTTCTCATATAAACATGGATGTATTTGCCCTATTACCGTCTCACATTTATCCATCACTTCTAGTCTTTCACATCTTCCCATTTCAGTAGCCTTGAAGTCCTGTTTTGGTCAAGATTGTCTATGAATTTTCCTTTTGTCTATTATTATGCTTGACCTAGCTTGTCAGGTAAAATCTTTATTGTCCACATGCTTCCTACAACTGGTAGACTGTGTAAGAGATGAATATGTAAACATCTTCATTTATTTGTTTGCTTTATTTGCAAAATAAACCATGAAACTGTTCTACATAATCTACCCTGCTATTAGTTGAGTAACCATTTAATCATACTAAAATCAATCCTCCCATATCTCCCTGCTTCTTTTATTACTCCTCATCTGAATTTAGTTTGTAAATGTGAGAATTGCACATAAGAGGTTAAAAACACTAGTGTCCACTTATCTTTTATGCAAACATTGTGGATGGAGATGCACAAATTTGGCATAAGAAGCAGCTGAAGGAGGGAGTCTTATGGTGGCAAGACAGCCCTGCTTTGGCTAAAGAATGCGGAATAAACAGATAAACGGTTTCTACACAGAATCTTGAAGGCCATGGTGCCCAGAGTGAGACCTTTTGCTTAATTATCCCTGAAATGAATATTAAAGTTGACATCTCTAAGTATGATAATGAGCTAAAGGGAGTACATGCTAAACATATATGACTATAGTACTCGACTCTCCACCCAAATCACCTTAAATGTCACCCAGGGAGGGGAAAAGCTAAGGTTAGGGTACAAAGGATATTGAGAAAAGTATCCTGCGGCAAGAGAAGAGATTGAAGACCCAGAAGAGGTAGTCGACAGGCTGTGCTCCTTCTCCTCCACCCAAGACAGAGATGCCTTCTTGGTAAGCATTGTGACTTCATCTTTTGGTGAAGAATACCCAGGATAGAATTTTTCTAGCATTATAATCATATATTAGCTCTATTGCAGTAAATGCATTTATCAACGGCAATTCTGAACTCTTTATATCTGTTGCTTTAATAAACTATCTATTTCAACTTTGCAAAACTGTCTCAGTGAAAGTCCTTTAGGGGAATCTGACTGGCAAATATTGACTCTGATATGTGGCTACACACATAACCTTTTAGACATAAACCATTGACCGAGTCTCGGACTAAGACTGGACCTAGCTGCACCTAGAATCCTCTCTGAGAAGGAGTTCAGAAAGCAAGGGAGTCCTTTCTGAACCTTGTGACTGAATGGGAGGGTGTCCCGCAGCCACACATCAGACTCACACCCTTTTACACAACAGCAGACAATTTGAAAAGAGAATAACAATTTTTCCTTCTCCTGCTCTCAGACGCTCAAACACATCTAAGGATGACTTAAACTTTGAATCAAAACGAAAGAGTAGGCCACAGTAGCTCTGCACAATAGGAAAGGATAAGTAACAAATGCAGTTGAAATTGTGGACAAAAATATAAGTAGGCAGAATGCAATTTTGGCAAACTGGAAAATGTCTAGGACACTACAGCCAATAGGCAAACTACTGGAAACTTTACATAAAAGATAAAGAATAGGAGTAATTATGCTTAGTATTCCTATCATATTTCCATCTTCAAAGCACAAAGTCATGAACTTGTCATTATCACTTTTCCACAACTGTTCAACACAATGATTTAAAAATCTGATCTATAACATCACTTCAAAAAAACTCCTTCTTTCCCCATCACTGTCATCAAAAATTGGCTAAAAGCAGAATCAAGGGAAGGAAAATCTTTGCCATGAAGTTTACTAGATTTTACTTAAATCTTCTTGGAAATCAGAGTTCTTCTCTTTCAGTAACCTGAAATTCTGGACAGAAATAATGTGCTTCAGTATGTAAAAACAGAAATCTCAAATCTTCAGACAAACTTAAAAAAAACACCCAACAAACCACAAAACAAATCCAAAAACAATTTCTTTCAAAATTATAACTTAGAACATTTCTTTTGGACCTGAAATTCCATCTAAGAGTCCAAGTTGCAAAGTTCCTGGTTCAGTCTCTTTTTCTCCAGGATTTCTCAGATGTAGGAATGGACAAATTTTGGTTCTTCCAGTTGAGACCAAAGTCCAGATGTCTAAAAAAAATTTCACTGGTGCTGTTAGTAGCTGTGCTGAAACTCAATGAAGCTTCATCTGCCCGCACCAGCTGGCTCTGACTGTGAGGTAGTGCTTGGACATGAATGATTCTCTTCCACTTTTATCTCCAGATTTCCCCATCAGCAGATGTAGCTGGCTTACCCTGGATTCAGAAGCCGGATCATGAGTCAGCACACAGGAAGTCTGGGTATTCAGAGACAGTGGCTCATGGGCACACTTGGAAGCTAAAAGAAAAGTATAAAATGCTCAGAGTTTCAAGGATTCACAAGTTTCCAGGTCCATGCTGCAAAAGTTGGAAAGGCACCTTTTCTGGGTCCAGCCCTGAGCCCAGAGAGAATTTGCTACACTGGACTAATCACCCTTCTGGGTACTTAGAGTTGGATCCCCTTGAGCATCAGGGCTTTCCCTCCACAGAAAAGCTGGACTGGACATTTGAAGATGTTTGAGAGCTTGCAATTCTCTGACAGTAAATTAGTCTCTAATTTTACCTGAAATCCTTTTGTTTCCATCAATACTTAAGTCACAATGTCACAAAACCAAAATCTTTTAGGGATGCCTCTTTTTAAGACGTCTTGTCTACATTCTGCAGCAGACACTATTTAGACAGTAGCTTGTAAAATGTTTTATGCATGTATGCATCTTTCTTAGCTGTACAAATTGATCTCTAGAGTTTACCATAAAATGCTCAAATGCAAAGAGCTAGAAACATGAAAGAGTAGATGGAGAATAAGTAATATGCTTCATTAATATCATGAGATAGTAAAGGAATAACATTAGTTTGTATTAGTTGGTTAATATTTGCGTAGTTCTTCGAATATAGAACAAGCTCCATATAAGCATTAAATCATTACTAATATTAGGCTATTGAATCTCTCAGGGTTGTACTGCTCTTGCGTGCTGGGTACTATGGAAATGGATACATACCTAAGAGGACGAGCACTAGATCAATCAAATCAAATCAAATCAAATCAAATCAAATCAAATCAAATCAAATCAAGACTACACCTTAACGAGCATGGCTGAATCTGTTTTGCAGATGGCAGTAATGCTTGTGTACCTGCTGCTGTAATATTCACTGAAACACCTCCTTCCAATTTCAGATTTTTTTTTTACTTTTCTTTAGTATGAATGGATCAACACTGAGCCCATTACATTTGTCTGTATACTGATGCTATGTCACTATGCTGGTGGCATTTCTATCTATTTGCACCCAATTTTGCGTTCTCTACCAATAACTTATTATTATTCCAAGTGGTTGCTTTGCTGGAAATTGTGAGATCTTCATTCTAACAGTGATTATACATATGCTATGAATGAATACTTAATTTTTGTGCTGATGTCTTGATTATATAGACTATGATTGGCCTATTTCATATGAGCATCAGATGAAAATAACGTCTACCCTTTTATGACAGCTCAAAGTATTTACAAATACTGATTGCTGAGTTAAATTTTATACAGTATATAAAGTTTATATGAACATAGACAGTGTAATGCTGATAATGCAGTATAACTACTTTTGCAAGGTGACCTGACTGGAGCCTTGCAATATGAAGTGAGACTCTTTTCACAAAGCACCTGGCTAAGACTGGCTAAGAAAAAAATCACAAGTGATGCCCTTTTGGGGGTAGGCTAATGTTTTAGTGTGGATAAATATATGAAAGAGAAAAGCAGTGAGACAAATCACAGCAAGAGATACAAAGAAGGGGAAAAAAGACAGGAAAAAGAGTCAAAAAAGCTCTTTGAAAGAGTTGAGAGAGAACTCATGTGAAAGAATTTTGTGGTTAATGTTGACCATTTTATAGTGTTTGTTTTCCTCAAGTGCAGTGTGAAGTGGTGTTTTCCATGCCTCATGTAAATAAGAATAGGGTTCTATCAAAGTAATCTGGCTTCATCATTATCTTTTCCTCCTAACCAAAATAGCTCACAGGACCACAGATTTTAAAGAGCCATTCAGTTTGAAAGATGTAACTGTATATCCCTACTCCTTTGAATTGTGACTTCTTTGTACGGAGTTCAAAGTGCTGCAGTCATTTCTCCTCTGTTTGGTCTCATTGTATATCATCAAGGTAGAAGGTGATCTTTAGCTGGATGAACTACTGGAAAAACTCAATTTTTCTGCGCTCCCAGTAATGAATCACTTAGTAACTCAGAAAGAAGTTGAGCATCCTGGTTATTGTTAAGCAAAAATATTTAGCAGTCATACTTAGGGCTGCAGTGTAACAGGAAAGCTGAAAGGAGCTCAGTTGCTAAGGAAAAAAACCCACCCCAAAACAAAAACTTATCTCTACTCATTTTCTACCAGTGATAAACAGGATTGACACATTTGCTCCTAACATCTGAATGAAATATTAGCAGTTCCTCAGCAACTAATGCCATGGAAATGAATTCAAATGCCTTCTGGGTATGAATTTACAGCCCAGGATTAATTGGGTTACTTTTACAAAGCATACACTTTTCTAAATAAGCCTAATTTTTAAATGAATTTAGAGTTTCTGATGTCTTAGAAGATATTTTTTAAGCTCCTGCTAATGCTGATTTGAGCTTGCTTAGGTAGGACCAGCATCCAGGGACACATATTCATTGCTCAAGTCCATGAAGTCTTTGGCCTGCCTGCCAGCTTGCCAAGGACTGGCAGAAAGCAGTGCTCTGTGTAATGGCTGCTGTTATGCAGTGGCCTCACTATCGTCTGACTTGGAAGAACTATTCTCTAATTAATATAAATAAGACTTTTGTTTTGTTTTGTTTTGTTTTGTTTTGTTTTGTTTTGTTTTGTTTTGTTTTGTTTTGTTTTGTTTTGTTTTGTTGAGGCCAGTGTACTCAGAGAACCATGCTGCCTATTCCTTTCACTCATAAACTAATTTGTACATATGTATGATATATTTATTTTATACAGATTTATTGAATTCCTTTTGGTCTGAGGATCACAGAAGTTACTTTTTCTGAGGGTATTTTATAGTAGCAGAACCCAAATTCTTTTCACTCATTTCCAGATATCTTTAGCTAAATGGATTTATATCTGTATGCTATGACCACTGAAGTATCAGTGAAACTTAAGCATTAAGAAAAGAGTTGCTTTGCAGCTGGACCTACAAATTAGTTTTCCATTCAGCTTTATAATAAGCGAGATTCATATTAAAATTAACTTCATTGTAAAACTAGACTGAAATTCCCAAACCTCCCTCTCCAATGGTTAGAAGAAACCAAGGTGACTGACTTGCTCAGACTCAGCATCTTATTTTTATACAGTTAAATTAAGGAGAGGTTAATGTCTCCCTCAGTCTTTATCTGAGTATCTGATGAAAAACAAAAGATCTTTAGGACACGATAAACTTGACCTCAAGCTGTTCCTATCTACCAAAATCTAAGAAACCTTCTTGTGCAGAACCTTCTTTCTGGGTTCAGAAACTAAGAGCTGGCCTCAGGTGACCTACCAAAACCTAGAAAAACTTCAGTAATGTTGCATATACATTTTATTTATTGAAAGGAAAGAATATTAGCAGTTGGTACTAATAGTCTATTTTGGAGGACTGCAGCTGAGAGAATGTTGTAATGAGACTGGCGTTTTACATGAGAAATTGGTACTACTTTTCTAAAATGCACCAGTGGTCTCCAAGTTATATTTGTGCTTGAGAGATAAGCCAAATGCCATTACTCTGTCCTGCAGTAGTCTGTATTTTTAGAAAAGATGAAATAACTAACACTTGCATTTTTTACATCTGTGATATGAACCAATAACCCCATGAAATTGGATGAGCACTAACCTTCTGTGAAAAACGATTAGCCCTATGTTCTAAGATAAAAATAATAAAATATGAAAAATTTTTAAAGGACAAGCTGAGAATTAGATTCCTGAGCTGAGAATTAGATTTCTTTGTGGAATAGTTTAGACTTTTTTTTTTTTTCCTCTTTTTTCTTTCTTTGTTTCAGAAAAGTATGGAGCAGCAAGTAACACTATTTCTTAAGATTTAATGAAATACATGGAGAAGCTTGAGTATAAGATACATTTCCCAAAAACAATGTGGTAGCTGAGATTTCTGTTCATGCCTTTTATCTTAATCTGCAAAACTAGTGTGAGTGCATGCAAAGCAGAATTTGTCAGTGCTGTTATCAAGGAGACGTTAAGCTTGAAAGAACTTGTACTGAGCTTGATGCTTTACCAGGCATATGAGTTAGTTCATTTCAAGTCTTGCTAAACCACACATAAAAACCTTGCTTTTAATATATTTTCAATTATAGTCCAGGCATAATGGATTATTTTTTTTAACCCAAACCCAATATTTGGTACAGATTGCATTTGAATTTTCTAATTTTTCCTTAAATTCACATTTAAATTTATATTTTTCAATTCTCTTTACTTTGTTAATAGCACATTTTCTTGGGTTTATCATGTGTAATTCAAAAAAGTGAAGGCAGAATCTTCAATGTCTTGATACTACTAATTTAGTCAGACTTAAATGTATCTCCTTAAAGAAACTAAAGAACATAATTACAGAGAAAATGATTACAAAGAGACAAGGTAACATTATCAAAAATAGCTACGTGGTTTTCAAGCTGAAATTCCATTTCAAAAATGATGCGGGAATTTGAGTTTTTTACATTTCATTGAATGTCAACATAATTTTAGTAATTGAGTGCTTACATAATTTTTGACAGTTTTACATATGCTTTAGGAGGAAGAATAAATTGCAGAAAAAGAAAGACTCATTGATTCATTTTTCATTAAATATTTGTTAGATTGACTAACTATCTGCAAACAGAAGGCTGTTGAATAACTTATAGGTTATTAATATTTTGGAAGATGTATAAAGGATGAGGCAAGAACAAGCAGTAGTCAAGTATCATATAAACTGCAGAAAATTTAAATCTTGGAAGTAGAAATAATGTGCTAATGGGAAAGAGAAGAAATGAAGTCCCTCTGGAAATCAGTACTGCCACAAATTGGGAGAGCAACCCTGGCAGCCTCTTGGGAGAGTGTCCATCTTCCCCAGGACCTCTCCTGGTGGTGGGCACTGCTGTATCCCCAAACAGACCCAACGCAGAGTCCTAGAGCTTTTCCCCATCTCACTTCTATGACGGAAGGAAGCTCTTTACCCCTCTTGTTTTGAGACAAGGTGAAACAGCCTGATAATATTCACTCGTCCAAATCTTTATGGATGAGTATGTCTGCATCTGGCCCAAATCCAAGACATTCCAGTATTCAGTTATCTTCCTCTTTCCTTCAGCTGCACTGAATTCTTATCTCTACCTGAATTCCTTTCTGATAAGTTTTCTTTTTTTTTTTTTT
>VXBL01001278.1:13363-79401 GCA_013400195.1 Aramus guarauna
ATTTTTTTCCATATAGTCAATATTACTGGTACCATGACCCTGGAGAGAGTACTTGGAAACACCAATAAGAATAAATGCTAATTAGAGAAGCTAGGTGTGGTGGGTTGAGCCTGGCTGGGGGCCAGATGCCCACCAGAGCCACTCTATCATTCCTCTCATTCACTAGACAGGGGAGAAAAAGTATAACGAAAAGCTTTGTGGGTCGAGATAAGGACAGGGAGAGATTACTCAATTAATATCATCACGAGCAAAACAGACTGAACTTACAGACGAAATTAACCTAATTTATTACCAAACAGAACAGAGTAGAGGAATAAGAAATAAAATCAAACCTTAAAACACCTCCCCCCACCCCTCCCATCTTCCCAGGCTCAACTTCACTCCCGGCTTCAAACCTCCTCCCCCGCAGCAGCACAGGGGGATGGGAAATGGGGGTTACAGTCAGTTGATCACACATTGTTTCTGCCACTTCTTCATCCTCAGAGGGAGGACTCCTCTCATCATTCCCCTGCTCCAGAATGGGGTCCCTCTCATAGGAGACAGTCCTTCCTGAACTTCTCCAACATGAGTCCTTCCCACGGGCTACNAAAGAGAGAGAGAAAAAGGCTGCCATCCATCTACAAAACTTAAAATTCTTGAGGATGGCAAATGGGAGTGCTTTGATAACAACCATCCATTAGGATTTATTCAGATGTTTCCAACAGGGCTCTGTTTGCCCTTGAGTTTCAGTTCTTTTGGGCTAGAAATAGGATGGTGAATGGGTTGCTGTGCTCCAGACTGAAGGAGCTGATAGAACTTTTCATTCACGCAAAGGATATAGATACAGGGAATGAGATAAAGTTCTGACACAGCTACATGGGGTTCACCTCTATATTGAGTCCAATGATTTTGTTTAATGACTAGTATCCTTTTATTCTCAAATTAAGCCAGGTATTTAACTCTGAATAAGTCTGGTTGGGGAACCTCTAAATGACCTTAAGGCAACAAAGGAAATCTACTTATTCATATTTTAATAGTACCAGTAAAGACATAGTTTCTCATGTTATACTTCACAGCCTGCTTTGATTTGCTATGGCCTTTCTGACTGTACAGCCTGTGTAATTTGTCCATTTAGTAAACCTGTAACCATACAGGATAGTGAAGAATTACACAGAAACATCCAAGCCAACCTCATCAGAGTTATCCTGGATTCCAGAGGAGAACAGTCTTGGCTTTGCTGAACTGTGTCCATGACCATATACTCCGTTCCTCTCATTAACTTCAGTGGTGTAGTACACTAATGAAGCTGGACAGTTTCTGATATCATAATACATATGAACATTCAAAGCTAGTTCAATGTGACGGAACATTGACTTGGCCAAATCTTTGAATTGGATATGCCTGGAACTTGTCCTTTATGTGAGCTCCTCTAGACAAACTAATATTGGCTATTAAACTGGAAAAGGCAGGTTTCATTGGAATATAAACTTTAAAGGAGACAAAATTTAAAATGACTATGTCTGCATAGCAATAAAAAGTTTGTAAACAGTTCTTCCTTGAAAGAATGTCCTTGCATATGGTCTTGGTTTGAACTAGCTCAGAGACATTTTGGGCAGCAGCAAACTTTGCTTATTTCTCTGCGGTCTTCTGCCACCTCTGTGGTTTGGCTGCCTGATCCTTGTGTATGTCTACCATTTCTCTTCCCCTGTCTATTTGAGCTGAACAATATCAGGCCCTTGCTGTGATCACCTTGTTTTCTTTTCCTCTCTGTATCCTGCTGCCTAGAAACCTCTCCTTCAGACATGCTTGTGATCAGTCTCCTGGTCCTCTTTGTCTTTACAGAAAGGCTGACATCCAGTGAGATGAAACATGAACATTCATTGCATGGAATTATACAAATAATGTGGACACCCTATGCCAGCACAGTCTGTCCCCTATAGATTGCCACTGATTTCACAAACCTGCCGGACGCTCTCTGACAAGATCATAACCTCACTGTAAAGAGGGAGAACTGCAATGATGTTAGAGGAGAAAACATGGAAACCACCCTAACTCATCTGCCTTACTAGTTTACATATGGAAATTTTTTTCTTTGATGCAGAATAATTTAAATGTTCACACTCTGTATATCATGAAGATGGAAGAATATTAGAAAAACATAATGAGAGTATGTTTGTATATCCTAGTTAAGAGATGAACCTTACTAAATACTCTATTTCATTCAGTAGATGACAGAGTATATGGATCCATCAACACACTTTGGAAATTAAACCAAATATTATTCATTTACATTAGTAGCCTGAAAGCACCTGTTGACCAACAATAATTATGATTTTACCATTCTACTTCACATAATGGTTATGAGAAGAAAACATATTTCATTTGATGTGGATCATCTTTTGTGATTCAGAAGAGAACAGTAAAATGTATTTATATAATTTGATTAGAAGTAAGAACAAAATGAAACAAATAATATTGCAGTCATTAATCAGAATCAACTCGTTGCTGTGCTAGGCACATTTCAAGCTGACGTGGGAGACATTATTACTTTACCACAGAGGGATATTCACCTCTGCATAGAAAGTTACAGGTCTATATATCATCTAAAGCCCACGTAAATCCACCAGTTTTATGTGGAGTTTCCAAATATGGAAACATCTTTTTCCATAAAGAAAACAAGATTACACAGGAGAAAATTTACTCCTTTTTTTTTTTCGTTTCAAGCTGAATTTCACTTTTATCACCTGCAAGATTAGAACAAGTTTATGTACTTAAGTGCCATTTATGAAGTTCAATGTGGCAATAATAACTGAAATTTTATCACCTTATCTATACTAAGGTTCTCAAGATGAACACAAGTCATTTTTCTGAAAATTTGATAGCTTGCTCTGAAATAAATGTAGGGAACGGTTTATGAGCTGGGATATATCTAAATCCTGGTGTTTGAATGAGTACACTGTGCTAGTTAAAAAGCAAAACAGTTTGAATAAACAGCAAATACCTCAGCTTCCAACACAAACAGAACAAGAGGTCTGTAAAACATCTCATTTTGGATGTTTTCCTGCCATAAAAAGAATTTGATCTTCTACCTTTAGGTTGTAAAATCAGTCATTCTGAATCCAGTGCCTTCATAAAATTCATGACTTGAAAAATGCACGACAGAATTAGTAGTTGGAGGGTTTCTTGTAATGCAACATCATAATATAACTCTTTGACACTGAGTCTAATAGCTGTGCCACAAAGCAAAGTAAGACTCATGGAAATGACTGAAAGCCACAGTTAAATTAAAATTTTCACTTTCATGCATATGTAACTTGCATTTACACAGGTAGCAACATGAAAATGAATGAGTATAAAAATGGGCAACTTTCAGATATAATCTATAACAAATCTGAAGCTGTACAAGTATCCTCAGTTCAATTGTTTTTAAATTAGTGGTAAAAAGGAAAGGTTCCTGGAACAAGTACTGGCTATCCTGGAGCTCCATGGCAGAAAAAGACCTGGGGGTACTGGTTGACAGCCGGCTGAATATGAGCCAGCAGTGTGCCCAGGTGGCCAAGAAGGCCAATGGCATCCTGGCTTGTATCAGGAATAGTGTGGCCAGCAGGAGTAGGGAAGTGATTGTGCCCCTGTACTCGGCGCTGGTGAGGCCGCACCTCGAATACTGTGTTCAGTTTTGGGCCCCTCACTACAGGAAGGATGTTGCGCTGCTGGAACATGTCCAGAGCGGAGCAACAAAGCTGGTGAGGGGTCTGGAGCACAAGTCTTACGAGGAGCGTCTGAGGGAACTGGGGTTGTTTAGCCTGGAGAAGAGGAGGCTGAGGGGAGACCTTATCGCCCTCTACAACTACCTGAAAGGAGGTTGTAGTGAGGTGGGGGTCGGCCTCTTCTCCCTGGTGGCAAGCGATAGGACCAGGGGCAATGGTCTAAAGTTGCACCAGGGCAGGTTTAGGTTAGACATTAGGAAAAACTTCTTCACAGAAAAGGTTGTCAGGCTCTGGAATGGGCTGCCCAGGGAGGTGGTTGAGTCCCCGTCCCTGGAGGTATTTAAAAGAAGGATAGATGAGGTACTTGAGGACATGGTTTAGTGGTGGGATGGCAAGGTTAGGTTAGTGGTTGGACTTGATGACCTTAAAGGTCTTTTCCAACCTAGATGATTCTATGATTCTATGATTCTATGACTATGGGAAAGCTTGAGTTGGGGGCTAAGTAGAGAAATTCAATTTTTGTTCAAGAGGAATGTTATTTTTTACAATATCCTGCTCAAAAAGGCAAAAGTGGGAGCTGTTTGAAGCTGTTTGTTTCAGAGCTGTGAAATGTTCGAAGTTTAACCTGAGATAGACTAGCAGAGTGAAAATGAGGTGAGCAAAGAGAAATGAGGAATATAGTTTCCATGTGACTTAGCAATTTGTCACTTCTATCTCAATGCCTTTTATGATTCATGGCTAGAGAATACAAGATAGCACTGCATACAGTAAAATCTTACAAACAGAAGTTTTGAGGTGGATAAGCTACAAGCTATGCAAATCTTCAAAAAAAGTGTCAATAAAAGCTTTATATCTTTGCACTTGTTTCCTGTGCATGCAGAACACATACCTTTCAAATGTTTTATACATAGACACTCTGAATTTCCTCCTCTTTTTTTTGTTTTGTATTTTCATCTTTATTATTTGTTTTACTTGCCATAAGTCTAACTTTTCATAGCTTCAAGGAACTCCTAAATGTCTAAAATGACCTAAAATATTTTTTTTTATTAAACAATAACAACTCATGAGTTTAATATTTTGAAATCCTGGTTTCTTTAAGAGGCAGAATGTTCTGAGTCTCTGTGAGAAGATGAGAGTGCAGATTATAATGATATAAAATGTCCTGACTTTTTTCCCGCAGCTCTGGAAAAGATAAGATTTTAAAGCCAACACAGATCCATTTGAACAGAAATATTATATAAAAGGAAATTGTTACCCCTTTTAAAAGATACTGCACTGCAGTAGAACCCAGTGGATGGTGATTGTCATAAAATTTTGTAATTGTGATTTACTTTCAGAATGAGTAGCAAACAGTGTTGCAGGATTTATATTTGACTCATTTTGGGAAATCTTTCTGATATGTTAATCCAGGTACACTAAATCTGCTCTCTTGTGATATTCAATCAGACAGATTAACCTAGGAGTCATCTGTGATGATAAAGCATTTATCATAACATCCTCTGGAAGATTAATATGGAATACTGTTAATCACATGGCTAAAAGACTTAAATTAAGGAATATAAACACCACAATTTAGAATTAAAAAATCACCATTTTTACTTTTTTTTTTTTTTTTTTTTTTTTTTTAGAGTAGATTAGTGCTGCCTTTATTGTTATTCCAGGTTCTTAAATCTTATGTTTTCAAGATTTTCTCTGAAACTTGGATGACGAGTAAGTTTTTAGCATATCTATTTCACTGTTTGGTAAGACTTGAATCCAGGAATTAAAATTGTGAGGAGACTTGAGGTTCTCTTGCAGAATACTGATTTGTGTAGGTGAGATTTTAGAAAATCTGGAAATATGACAACATAAAATAAAGAATTTTCAAAGCTACAGATGTTCCAAATTTTCAGAATGCAACATGCAATTCTTTCCAAAGCACTAAAAATCTACGATATTTTATATCAGAAGTTAAAAAATATTATCAGCAATGTTTAAACTATTTTTTTAAACAAATAAAGTTTATTCTGAAATACCCACAAGAAACTAGAACATAAAAAATGTTAAAACATGATCATCAAACTAGTTTCCCGTAGGACATCAGAGAAGTTACTAGCAGCACATCATAATTAAAGGTTGATATTTGGCATTAATGTTGCATGTTATAATCAGACTTTATAAAACAGGATATAACTTTTTTAATAAAAAAGTGGATATGGTTTAAAAGAAGCAGCAAATAGTGATCAGTTACCACCAAGCTGATGTGGTTCCTGGAAGACAAATATATAGTAGTAAAGAAAAAAAATCCATTTAAAAGTGATCAGACAACAAATGGCATTCAAAGGTAAGCATCTCAGGTATTTGGCAAGCATCAGAACAAAACTTCTATTTATCTATTTCAAGTTGCTTCCTTATACCTTTGCCATACATCTAAGAAATAGAACAGTATAACAACCTTTTCGTGATATTGCACCATTTTATATACTTAATGTTGACACAGCACATCTAGATACTACATGTGGTATGTATGTTATACAAAATATAATTTCATGAGATTTGAAGTGACACAGTAGATTAATAAATAAAAAAATGCAAAGACTTTTAATATTTTTTTCTAAATTCATAATTTCTGAACTTGCAAAAGTACTGCAGTACTATTTTGTTAATGAATTTTAAAGGATACACACATTCAGTGGCACATCTTTAAAATAGGTAATCTTCTTTATTTCCCTTTGCCTTCACATATTTTCTGAAGATAAAGCAATTTTCCGGATATACTTGGGATCCACTTTTCCCATCTCTTGTAAATTGTGAGTTTGACTGTACAGTGAAGTTCCTGCCATGGAAGGCAGTGTGTGAAGACACTCCTGACATGCAATAAGTGCACGGCTACGGAGTTAGGGGCAGACAGTCACAGAGTTCACCCGTACATGTCCCCAGCAAGGCACGAACCAGCTCTGGCTCCCAGGTTGTGCAGTCCTGTCGGTGTGGGGCTGCGCTCTGACTGCACCCCTGGGAGTCTGGACTTACTCTTGATTCAGCTCCTTAACTTCAGTACAGGTTGGCATCCCCCACCCCCAGTAAGTCTGAAGCCCTGCTGGAGCCGTGAAGGTGCTCACGGACAGACCTAGAAGATTATTCATAAAACAGTATTTGTCTGTCCCAGTCCGGTCTCCTTAATACTTCTTTATATGTAGTAGAGACTGGTAGGCTTTGCGAGGGAATCATGCAAAACAGGAACCTAATTTAGATTTTCTAAATTACATCCTGGACACTCCACCCTGTTACACAGTAATTTGCTTCCTGTGCAGTAATTTTTCATGTAGGTAAGCCACAGTCAGACCCACAGTCAGTTCAAGACATGGTCTCGGTGCTGGTCTAACAACGCAGTCTTTAACAAGCCTAAAGATACTGTGAAAGCCCTTGCACATTAAACACAGCATTTGTCAGCCTTTAAATATCTAAGAAATTAACTTTGTGGCAGGCTCTAGGGCTCATAGAGAGAACCAGAAAGTTGTCTTCCACAGAAAGGGTCAGTAGCACTCCCTCCCCTTCAGCAAGGTTCAAGTTCCAGTGCTTCCACATTTCAGCTTTGTCTCTTCTAAAACAAACCATTTTCCTTTTGGTGACTGAAACTGCTGATTGCCAATGGATTTTTCACATTGTTGGTGTAATATAGTACATAATGGTCTAAGAGCAGACACAAGCTTGCTCAGAGATGACCAGAAATCCTATGAACAACGTCAGCAAAAATACCAACTTGAGTTAGTGGAATTGAACTCCACTTGATTCTGCACCCAAGGCACAATTAATTCATGACTTAGACCACCTTCCCAGAAAAAAGCAAGAGTTGACCCTATTATCTCTCTCTTCCACTGGGAATGATTTAGATTTACTGAAGTCAAAAACAACATCCTGAATTGCACACAGCAAGCTGCTGATAGTCAGTGCAAATTACTGAGTACTGGTCCTTATGAGCGCTGTGTGACACACAACTTAGTAAGCAAAGAACAATATTCTGTGTTAGCTCCATGATTAATTGGACTAAACCTCCAGAGAGGTTTGCAACATGCATCATCTGCCACATGGGATGGTTTAACTCAAAAAGATATCTTGAAGGTAGGTTGTAAATGTGATAATTTATTGAAATGAGGCTGAAAGCCAAAGAAGTACAGATAAAATATGATAACAGTATGATGACCTTGTATTTTAGTTACTGAAAAAATTTAACTGTTGAATTTAGGTCTGGAAATTGTTTAGTAGAACCATGACTCAGGCTGCTACAATGACACAAAGGGTTACTATGTGCATTGGAATAATCTTACAGCTAAACTAAGGCCAAATTAATTCTCCTTGCTGCATCTTAGGGAATTTTGTGATGACTATTTGTCTTTTACACTGACACTGAAATAGATGTAGTTGTCATTAATAACATCAATATATCTATGCAGAGGATAAAGTAAAAACACAATTTGTAGAATTTTGTGCAAGTAAAACTGAGATTTACACCAAAGAAAAGCAGTTGTGTAAGTGCTTACCCATCTACTCAGCTGCTTTATTGAGGGTTTCAGAGAGTCTTGTGTTGCTCATGGATTGGTAGAAAATAAGCATTCACTTTAGTGTTTTACATTGTAACACAGAAGGCTAACTCCTCAAATCCTCCCACAGCACCACTCTTCAGGTAAACATGATACATTAAAAAAAAAAAAAATAAAAAAAATTTAGTAGAATTTTAACTTTGAGGAATTTGCAGTCTAGTACGGACTATTAGAGAAACTTAAAAAAAAAAAAAAGGCAACAAAAATATTGTCATGGAGATAGGTAGGAAACTTGGGACTGAGAGCCAAATAAAACAAATGCATTTAGAAAACTGGACTGGAAATCAGACAATAGCTATGGTCCAGTTCAAGGCTCCTTTGGGTTTCTCTGAAAGTGAATGAAGCTATGAATTCAAGATGTGAAAGAAAAATTCAAAGGAGGATAAAAAAAAGACATATCTGGGCAGAAAGATTAAATGTTGAAAAATGAAATACTTGAGCTAAGTAGTCTGCATGGACTGACACTTCAAAAGATGAAGCAGAAAGAAAAAGGAACATTTTAAAGATTATATCAATTGACAAGGCCCTGAACAATCTCCCTCCCAACAATGGGAGTTTTTCTATTCATTTCAGTGCACTAGACTTAAAAAAACTGAGAGAAATAGAGAAATCTCTGTAATGGAAGAGCACTACTTTACTTTAATTAGCTAGAAGTACTTTTGGTACAGTTTGGTCTTATCACATCAAATATTCAAGCCTTTTCAGACTTTTTACCCAATAAGTAATGTCTCCAGTTATAAAGTGGCGATTAACAACTCACTTGTGAAAATCTGTTCATCTGTTTAGGAGTATTTTGCCAAAAACACACATGGACAAATTAGCCTCTTACAGATATGTGAATGGATGCTACTCTCTGAAGTCAGAGGACTAGAATAATAAAGAAAAATGAACCAAAGATGCTGATTTAAACATTTCAGATATTAAGTATTGTAGGAAATAATAAGAAACAATTATTTATCCTAGGCTGAGAACATCAGATATATAATGCAACTTTCATGATTTCATTTCATTTTTCTGGTGAGGTTCAGGGACAACTGAGTAAGTGCATTGGCTGACTTACTGAATGTTTCATTTTTCTGAATATACTTTCAGAGACAAAATAAACTATGACATCTCACAAATGTCATGTACATTGATAATTGCTACCTTTATACATCAATGTTTATTTCCTTTTTAAAAAAGCTTGTATAATTGTAATACACTAGTAAACAGGATTAAGTTGAACAGTAAAAAATATTTTTACTTATTGTTAAGCAAGACAAATATTAGTTTATCTCTTGAGACAAAGTGTTTATCCTGAGATATTTGAAAGGAAATATATGGAACTAGTATTATTCCAGTAATAATTGCTATATTAAAATCACAGGATCATAGAATCCAATGAATGAACAGGATATCATAGAATGGTTTGAATTGGAAGGGATCGCAAAGATCATCTAGTTCCCCCCCCCCCGCCATGGGCAGGGACACCCTCCACTAGACCAGGTTGCCCAAAGCCCCATCCAACTTGGCCTTAAACACTTCCAGGAATGAGGCATCCACAACCTCTCTGGGCAACCTGTGCCAGTGCCTCACCACCCTCACAGTGAAGAATTTCTTTCTAACATCTAATCTAAATCTACCCTCCTTCAGCTTAAACCCATTGCCTCTCGTCCTGTCACTATATTAATGTCTCTTTAAATAACTTGAAACTCATGTAATTACTGTGCTGGTTTGGGCTGGGATAGAGTTAATTTTCTTTGCAGTAGCCAGTATGGGGTATGTTTTGGATTTGTGCTGAAAAAGATGTTGATAACACAGGGATGTTTTCATTATTGTTGAGCAGTGCTTACACAGAGCCAAGGCCTTTTCTGCTCCTCACTCTACTCTGCCAGCGAGTAGGCTGGGGGTGTACAAGGAGTTGGGAGAGGACACAGCTGGGATAGCTGACCCCAACTGACCAAAAGGATATCCCATACCATGTGGTCTCATGCTCAGCATATAAAGCCACTGGAAGAAGAAGGAAGAGGGGGACATTTGGAGTGATGGTGTTTGTCTTCCCAAGTAACTGTTAGGTGTGATGGAGCCCTGCCTTCCTGGAGAGGGCTGAACACCCGCCTGCCCATGGGAAGTGGTGAATGAATTCCTTGTTTTGTTTTGCCTGTGCATGCGGCTTTCTCTTTACTTATTAAACTGTCTTTATCTCAACCCATGAATTTTCTCACTTTCATTTTTCCAATTCTCTCCTCCATCCCACCAGGGGAAAGTGAGCGAGTGCGCGGTGCTGAGTTGCTGGATGGGATTAAACCACAACATCACCTCTGCAAAGTTTTTGCCTCTCATATACTTTTTCATAGATAAGATACTTGTGAAAAACTTTAACAATAATGTTAAGAACAGAAGGAAGGATAAGAAATGGTGAGATTACATGAGATCACAAATTTCAATGAACAAGGACATCCTACCATGGCTGTCTTTTTATGATAACTATAAAAATATAGTATTTTCTTTTGTAAATTGTATCATCCAGGTGTCTAAAATAATCTTATATAAAATAGAAAGGTATAGTAAGTTTACATTTATTTATTGTCTTCTTTAGCATAATACAGGACAAAGAGCATTTTGCGATTGAAAATTATCTGGTTTCATCAAACCTCTTTTAATCTTAGTTGGAAATATCTACTCTGGTGAACACTAACATGAAAAAATGTACATCTTAAAGTCTGGAAGTGGAGACAAAGAAAGTAATGTTGGTTCTGAAGAGTCATAAAAGTTCAGGTTTGTCATTTCATACACTTCCTTATTTAAACCCAGAATTGTTTAGAGTTGTGCTGTTTCTGACAGATGTTTATGCCCCTGCTTTTAAAGATATCCCAGTAATGCAGATTCTGCAAACCTCCAGGCCAATTTATTCCAGCATTCAACTATTTTTGCCATTAGAAATTATGTCCTGAACTTCAGTAAGAAATATTTAAATCCATTATGTCATAACCTATCCATCATGAAAAAGGGAGAACAGATAATTCCTCTCTGTATCTGAGAAAACTTGCAAGACTTTTGTCAGTATTCTTTTTTTCTGGAAAAATGAAATCCAGTTTTTCAGTTTCTGATTTTGATTATGTTTTCTACACTCCAGAAAATTTTGTTGATCTCTTCTGATCCTTCTTTAATTGGACTATATCTTTGTTGAAATACAGGGACCTGATCTAGTGAAAAATGTACTTGCCCATCACAGGGGGATCAGACTAGATGATCTTTTAAGGTCCCTTCCAACCCAAACGATTCTATGATCCCATGATTCTATGATTCTCTGATTCTATGCATCTATGATTCTGTGATTCTATGATATCGCTCTCTCAGAAACTTAAGACACAGGAAATTAGAGTAAGTAATCAAGACCTATTAATTTTATACTGAAAGGATATTAAAAATGTTGAGAGGCATTCCATTAAGATAATTTTACAAATGGACTGTCAGTGCGGGTTTTCAGCAGCTCCAGTTTCTTTCTGAATCATTTTCATCTTAGTAAGCTGATTTCCCACCCTTCCTTAATATACAACAAACACAAAAATAAAGTCCTGCTCACTGCATCCAGTGCCCTGCTGTTATATCTTTATGCTATAGTTTTTTCAACGACTTACTTAGCTGCATCTTTAAACTAGTAAAGTTTCTTGTACTTATATACAAGATATTCTTGTAGAATATTTTAGGAAGTCATTCCTTTGATGGTTCTAATTTTGGGCTCCCATTAAGTGTTGACTAGTTTATATACGTTTATCTTTTTTTTTCTGTTCCTGAAGATGAGTCACATTCCTTCTTAGACTTCATTTACTAAAGTGAACTTCAATTCTTTTCATCTTCTACTGTAAGATAGGTTTGCTATCTACCTACAGACCTTCCCTCCGTTAGACTAGTTTATGTTGAGGTTTCTTGAACATGAGTGACTTACACATCGTATTTTAAATAGGGCTTTCCTTATCTCTTTCAGAAACTCCTCACACTATTTCCTAAGATTAGGTTGTTATTTTTTTCACAGATATATTGCATAGTGGTCTATATTCTTCCTATTCTAGATTAACCCAGTTATGGTTTTTATTCCTCTGTTATCTTCAGCTGATAATCCTCCAATTCATAGAGGACTCTTTTTTCATTAGTCTGCAAGTGCATGACTTTGCACTAGTATACTTTATTCCATTACCATTGCTCCAGCTTTCAAAGGTCATCCAAGTCCTTTGTGTCTCCTAAAATCTTCCAACTCACCTTTACATTGACAAAGTCTAATAACTTTGTGTCATCAGAAAATTGTGTTAGAATGTTTGTGTGTGCCAAGATAATAAATGAAAATATTAAATCAGACCAGTCTCAAGGTTGATCTTTGAGGAACTCCTTTAGTAATGTTTCTCCAGCCTGGTAATTCCTCTTTCAATGTAAGCATGTGTCTTTTCTCCACAGTAACCAATTTCTTGTCCACCTTATCTGTCTGCTCTCACATAATAAGTAAATTCTGATGCAGTATCACTTCAAAGACTTCCCTGAAGTAGATTAGTTCTGCTGCATCATTATCCTCTCAAACCAGGACAACCCAGTGTTTCACAACACCAGAAAGCTAGCAAAGATCATCAAACAACTTTCAAAAAATGGTGTTTCACCACATCCCTTCGTGCTTTTAATTTTATATTTTTATTATCATCTCCAAAACTGTTTTAAAGTGCTATTTATTACTGTGATCAGAGAAATGATCCTGCAGTGTACTTGAACTCATTTTCTTGCTTCTTAAGCGTAAGTATCACATTCTGTTTTGTCCAGTCATATGGTCTTGATGCTGATTTGACAAATGAGAAATCTGTGTGAAGTGAACTGGCAATTCTCTCACTATTCCAGAAAAGCAGCTACCTGCCTCAGACCACTGTCTGTTGTCATCACTTTTGCTTAGTGTGCACTAAAGTCTTTCTCACAGAGAACTAAGGGAAAGCATTCATTTTGCTTTGGGCTTAGATTTAAATGGGTTTTAATTGTCTTTATTTCCTATCCCATTGACAATGTGTAAATTCTCCACAACATCTTTCCTTGTTCTGTTTTTATGTGTTTTCATTTCCTTTTCAAAGTCAAACTCAGCTTGAGTTTTGGCAACTCCACTTTAGCCCTGTATTCTTTAACTCCAAAATCTTGCTTTGCTGATCAATGTCGACTTCAGTTCCTTCCAAGTTGTATGGTTAGTTTCCTGTGGAAATCATTCCTAGAAAGCTAAGATCTAAATTCTCTATGATTTATACCTTGGATTTGAATGATTGCTGAGCCTTATACACATTCTTGATCTTTTGTCCTACCAAATTCATGGACTAGCTTTTTAAACTTATCTGATTAAGAACTGGACCTCAGTCTCCCAGTCCACAGAACACTGGCACAGGTTGCCCAGAGAGATGGTGGAGGCCCCTTCCTTGGAAGTGTTCAAGGCCAAGTTGGATGGGGCTTTGGGCAACCTGGTCTAGTGGAGGGTGTCCTTGTCGATGGCAGGGGGGTTGGAACTAGATGATCTTTGAGGTCCCTTCCAACCCAAACCATTCTATGATTCTATGACAACACTTTGTCAACCAAATCCTCCTGTTTTTTGCAGCCAGTGCCTGCACATGCTTCCCATCATTAAGGAAGTTCGTTGTGATAAATATCAGAGTGCTATCTAATCTCAGGATTAGAGATCAAGGAGTATAGATCAAAAAAACTCCTTTTTTTACCTCAAGATAGCCCTGATGAGGAAGTTATATATATATTGCTCCATTTGACACATCTCCATGATGCTTTTGCATTCTTTAAAATAACCTCTACTCATGTCTCTTTTCTCCCACCCCACAGCACCCTCTGGTTTCCCATTTAAAGCTATTCAGGAATTACAGCTTGCACGCTGAATATTTTGTTATGCTTTGTTGGATATTTCTCTGAGATAGGACACCTTTACAGACTTAACTTTCCACAGTTTTTTATATTATAATGATGGAATTTGGAAGTGAGATGTTCATGCTATTCTCTGCTCATTTTCTGTGTCTTTAAATGGGAGGGGTATTATCCTTCCTCCTATTTAGGACAGACTGTTTGGCTCAAGACAGCTGCTGTCAGAATGAGTGACAAACACTGTGCTTTCCCTGTCATGTGGAGCTTACTTAATTCTTTCTCATTTCCTTGTTTTCCCTAATCTAAATGGAAGGTCTTTTGCCCTGATAGAACACAATATGCTGTGTTTATGGAAACAGCAGCACTCTCACAAACAGCAAAAATAATTAGGTAAAGGTGGTAAAAGCACAGGGTATGAAACAAAATAGGACCTCATATTGACCAAGATGAGGAAGGAGGGGGGAGCATAGAAGAAAAGGAAGAAATAAGGAGACATATGCTGTCTTTTCTGTAAACCTATTCGGTTTTGAAATTGTAGTATATTGTTACAAACTACTGTTGTTTTCTACTTCCTGAATTGAAGAAATTCAGAGCCAGTCTTTGTCAAGTGTCATCACCAATTGATATTTTCCTCTGAGTACATTTTTTATCAGCAATTAAAGACAATTGGCTTGCTAAACTCAAAATTAAATTTTACTCCTCTATGTCCTCATCTAGGTCCTACATAGGACTAGCAGGGACATTAGATCTCAGTTAAATATGCATGTATTAACATCACATTAGATCCAAAATCCTAAAACTTCATTTTGTTCTTGCTCATTGGGGAGTCCTGTGAAGAACTGGAAATGAGCATTGCTTCCCATAGTTCATCATCTACAGGCAAAGGAGCAAGGGTTTCCACTGCTGTAGAACTCAGCCACTGGTCAGCTGGAGCTCAAGCAAACCAGTTTGCTTCCATAGCACTGGTGCCAACTTAATTGCTACTTCATTCAGGGCTATGCATATCTGGAGGCTTCCTGTAGCAGCTAAAGTGATTTTAGGTCTTGAAAGTGGCTCAACAATTTGTTGAGAGAGGCCAGGCTACATAAGACTCCCAAGCACATTGTGGTGTAAATATCTTGCAGATATTTAGCTAATTGTAAATAAGAGTAACCATCAGTTTGGAAAACAGCTGGAGTTCATCTTAAGTGCTGCATTGACATCAGATTAGACATGAAGGAACAGAGAGCTGTCTCACATGATGGAGCTATGTGGGCACATCAAGTCATCATGTGCCAGTGCTTCCATAGCAGCTGCTATCTCAACTGCAGCCACTGAAAATACTCTAAACACATGTTAGAGAAATTTGCTTCTGTCTTTAGAAAATTTTATCAATAAAACTTCCATTTCATAAAATGTGGTAAGCGGCACCTGAAGAGAGAGCTTTATTTTAGGTCACATTGTTAATGTGATAGCCGAAAAAAAAATGATATTTTTAAAGACCAAACTTTAAATGTTAAGTAGGCCCTTTTATAATGTAAAAATTATCATACTTGACCTTCTACACACTTTTACACTGCTCACTAATGGTCATATGCTGTTAATGCTTCACCAAATGCCAAAAATTATCTGAAAACAATTTCAAGGCAACTACTTTATGTTTATTTACAGTTGCAACTTCATTTAAAAAAAAAAAAAAGTTAAATAATCAAGGGTTGTTTAAAGTTAAGAATATGAACACATTTCCATTAGTATTCTAATATCAATATTTTCTAAATATTCAGAGCACTTTCAAAAAAATATAATTTAATTGACTTTAGGTACATTCTTACTGAAAGCTGAACAGGGCAGCAATATTGCCATCCCCTTGCAAATTATATTTTTGCAGTGCCATTTATTTTGGTGTAGCATAATTGAAATGAAATATAACAATATTCTATCCAGAATGAGTCACAAACTAGAAAAAGCAGATGTCTTAAAGGAAAAATCTGAAAGGCGGAAGCAACTCAGTATTTTAGAAGGAGAGAGAAAAATTCAGTTCCCTGACAGAAGATGAGAAGTAGATGGTTTGAGACAGAAGTAGAGGTGGAAGGGCAACTTCGAGATGCTTTTGGAGAGGGAAGTATGTTTCAGAAAAGGAACCAACTGTGAAAAATGTTGGCTGTTTTCTCTTGGTTTAGGCAGCCAGGTGTTAAAACTGGGGATAAGAAAATTGAAATTGTGCTGAAAAGAATTAATGTATGAATAAGAGAAGATTCATACAATTAATATGTCAAGAAGACGTCTTCAAGATCTAATAAAAGAGTCTACATAAACTAAAGCATTACCAGAGCCTCCTTGAGAACAACCAGCTGCACTGTCCAAGCAGTCGTTCATTGTAGGTGTCCTCTGCAAGCATCATAATTACCTCAAAGGAGACAGAGAGATAGATGTGTAAATTATTTTGGGCCAATTTATTGAAAACTGAAGCAGGCCTTTACTGAACATATTTTCATGTGGTGGCTAAATAGATCTACTGAGCAAGCAAAAACAGCTTTTGCGTATTGAACATCTAGTTGAATGCACATTTCATTAGAGAGGAATCCAGGGAGTGTTGTTAAAGAATAAATTATAGTATAAACATTGACTTAGCAAAAAGACCCTCAGTAACTTGGCTATAAAATCTGAAGTCTCCACTAACTTTAAAATAACTGTATCTAGCACTATCTATTATTGCTCTGTGTGGTTAGCTAATGTTCTGAATAAATAAAGACTGTTCTAGCTATAAAGGCATTGAGCATTAACAGCCAAAACTGTGTTTTTATGTATCAGAAAACCGATTTTCTGAAAAACAGAAATTTGAGAGGGAGAAGGAATGGGTTACAGACCAATTGCAGGCCTGTGTTTTATATGAAAAACACTTTTGCTCAGGATAAAGAGCTTTTTTTTTTCTTTTTCTTTTTTTTTTTTTTCTTTTACTGTTTCATTTCAGCTTTTTTTTTTAAAAAGATGCTTTTGCTTGACCTCAGAAACAAAAAAAATATTAATTATTCATGCAACTCTGTGTGCAGCCATCATCAAATATCCTGTATTTGACAGTGCACATTCCCATTAGTCAGTCAGCCTATGAGTACCCCAGGTTTATTCATGCAGCAATAACTCCAAGTACCAATCAACAATTCCTGGCAAAGTCTAGCTCCATTTGGCAAGTGATGACCTGAAATCACTATGATTCATGCTTTCATGCCTACATGGTTCTACAAAAGCACTGCGCTACACCCAAAGAAAAACTTTGACATCATTAGGAGTTCCTCAGAAATATATCACTAGCACTGGTGGCAACAAACAACAAAAAAAAAGGAAAACTTTTTCTCTGATTCCTATGAGTTTCTTGACAATTTGTGATGGGGTAGAGATGGAAAATTCCAGTCTCAGTTTTGTAAGACCAAAGCTTTTTAAAACTACCTTCACTCTTTCTTAAAGAACTGACTTTTCTCTCAGAACTAAAGCAGTGATTCAGAACTGCATGAGTGATCATGCAACTATTTCATGTTTGAAAGGTATAATCGTTACAAAAGAAAATACTATACTAGTGGGTTTTTTTAATCCTTTTTTTTTTTATTATTTCAAGTTGATAAAAAACCCCTCTGAAATTGGATTTTTGTTTTTAAATAGTGTTTACATTCAATTCTATTAATTTCTTTATTTTGTGTTCATAACTGTACTCCAAAATTTCAAGTCTGATGACTCATTCGTATCTGATTTAGACCACTTTTATCTTAGTATGGTACCAATTCAGCAGACACAAGAAACACAGTAAAATTTGTCCATAAACAGGTAGTTTTGTTAATAATCTCAACAAAAAATCAAAATATGAACGGTCTGTAGACTCAGTGATGCTTTTCTTATGCGTGAATCTGAATATGCAGAACAACATTACTAGACAAATTTGCAATACCAATATAGTAAGAAATATAATTTCTCCATAAATACAGAACTTTTTTTTTTTTACTCTAAGAACATTCATATGGGAGAGAATAATAAAGATAGTTCACCTGATTTATATCAATGAGATGAGGTAAATCCATAAATCCAGGCTCCATCATTAAAAGTAATTGCTTAGCTACTCTTACCACATTAGACTCTATAATTTCAATATAATCTTCATTTTTAATATTTTATATTGTCAATAGAGGGTTCTGCACTGAATCACATCACTCATTTATTGGCATCTCAGCGACTGCTGCACAAAAACTTGTTGAAAACTGCCTTTAACTGGAAACACCTCTATATTACAATTGTGTGTTTATTGTGACCATTTTGTCTTTGACACTTTCACATGTAGTGAAAAAGGGAACAAAACACTTAAAGAACTGAAACATTATTCCCATTGCTTCCACTTCTAAAGGCAGAAACATTTGCTGATATGCATATGAAGCATGTGTTACTGTTCAGAAGCCCAAATAAAGTTTCAGCAGCCAGATGTGTAAGGCACCAGACACGGTTACAGGAAAGAGGCCTTTTCCAAAAGAAGTCCAGACATTTGAAACCACATGGCATGACATTTTGTCAAAAACTTACTGTGCCATCCTTTCTTCTGCAGCTACTTTTTATGGAAGACAAAAAGAACATATTTCATATGCAAGAATACTTGACTGTCATCTGATATTTTAGCACCGGGGAGAAGGAGAGTTGTTTACAATGACAAACACCTATTTAAATCATTTAACGCTATCATACTGAACTTTGGAATAAAATTGCAACAGCTGATATCAGGAAACAACTCCCATCAGATTCCCAAGGCTTTGCATACCCATGGTGGTATTGTAATGACATGTAGGACAGATCACTGGACTCACAGCTGCAGCTTTATTTTTCTAGATATATGAGATATTCCTGTAGGTAAAAGAGAAACATGGAGATATGGTAGACTGATGCAGTCCAGCTGCCTCTTATTATATATTCTAGGCTTTGGCTGTTACACATCACCTTTGATGTGTGTTTATTTTCAATAAAACAGAAAAATAAAGTTACTTTTGGTATCATGTTTTATTACCTTTCTGTCAGATTTACCCTTTAATGACCCTCTATTCCCCCAAAAAATCCTGCAGAAATTAAGTCTATTGAAGATAAACAAATGCAAATACTTAAAAGAAGTCTAATACTTAGAGGCAATGCAGATTTAGTCAATATTTCTAAAATCAGAGCTATAGGAATTTAAGTAGGTTTTTCACTCACACTAGAGTATGATTTACGCTCTTTAATTAACATTCCTCCTACAATGACTTATTGTAGAAGAAAAAGCAAAGAACATCAGAAGAGTTCTCACTCAGAAATATAACGATGCTAGCTGTCAATTACTGTGTTAGAACGAAATATATCCAATTCCTCCTAGTATTCATTAATTGGTCTTGGCATAGGCAGAAGTATTGTGTACTTCGACTACCTTTACAAAGATAGCTGTTATTATTCACCTAAATTAACACCATATGCAACTGTAAAAGTCTAATTTTCAGGTGTCTCAGAATTTTTTAACCATCAGTCCTTGAGATATTTGCTGAGGCAGGTGTCTCTGACTAACTATAGCTCTGATGCAGACAGGTGTAGTGCTAGACTTCAAGACATCACACTAACATTATCTTTTTGATCAAGAGAAATCTTCAGAAGAAGAAAAGACCCAACTGATTTAGAGGAATGAGAAAAAGAAAAAATACCTTTTACTCTGAATTAATTTGTGTGATATTTTTATTTCACAAACATCCAAGTTTGTACATCTGTATAAGGACTCTCCTTTTCAATCTGTCCTGAGGAATTTGTGGACCTGTCTCCTGAAGCTCTAACACTAGGCTATTTGCTCAGACTAACTTTGCTGCCATCATCCTCTGCAAAGAGGACAAGCTTTATAGTAGCCCATCACACCTGAATTTTGTGATATACCAAATGCTCAAACTAAAACAGCAAGACCCATCAGGCATAGGAGACAACTGTTGACTTCGTACAAAATGGTACAACTCCATTGATTTTGAAGGAGACACATTCTCTCATTCTGTCTCAATAATTTGCCAGAATGTGTTATATACTTCAGTTATTCAGAAAGAGCTAGCTGTGATAACAGAAGTCTTCAGTTATATGAAATAAATCATAAAGTCAGTTATTACCTGTCTTGGTTTTTCTCTGGAGAACGATTCTTCCAGACAACATTAACTATATCTCTTGACCACTCCAAAGCCCACAGAAGTCTCTAGAAAAATAGTTCCTTAAAGTATCTCATTCTCAATTTATACACAAAAAATAAAGATGAATGCCTGTTGTTTCTTGTCCCTGAAGTACTGAATACGGCTGGATGGAAAACAAGATTTCCATGTTATGATAAATGTCAGAGTTCTGGCATTTGTTTTCAGTTCCTGATGTGAACAAAACAAGCTTTCAAGACTTTTGGAGAAAAAAAGAGAGATAGGGCTAATTTCAGACGAACCGATACTTATAACATGAATGAAAATTTTAGAATATAATCTGTGCCTGGGGGAGAAGGGACTTAATGCCCTATTTTCTATGATGTCCTAAGTGAAAGTACTTAGCAACAACTTTCTCTGGAGCAATTTGTCTGTGGCCCTTGGTCTCAAAATCTATCCTTGGTCAAAGAGATCTTTTCAGACAAACTTCAGTTGACATTGGGATAACTTTGTGAAATGTGTTAGTGTGAAGGAATCTGGGTTTTGACAACAATTTTTAAATAAGATATTTTACCTCAACCATGAATTATGAGCCCCAGCAATGGTACAGCACCAACCCCTGCCTAGTCCCAGCCTGGCACAGGTGGCTTCAGGGCTACATAATGGTGCCAGGGGCCCCAGGCAGTATTCCCCAGAGGATGGGGGAACCCACTTCCAAACCCCAATTGGAATAGCACCTGTGCCTTCTGCTGGATTATCGTGCTTACAGCCTGCAATTATTAATGACTGAAAGAAGAGGACCAGGCTAAGTGCTGCCTCCATGAGGCATTCAGGCCATCCACCCAAGACGTATTATGGTTCCTTTCTGTGTAGAGTTATAAAAGGTGCTTGTATGGATGTCTGGAACTGAGGTCAAGCTATAGAAAATCAAGGCTCATTTCTTTTATCTCACCAAAATCTACAGTTTTCTCTCACATTCATCAAATTAGCAAGTGTGGCAGATTTGGCCTTCTTAGTACTCAGTGCTAGTTCCTTTTTTTTTTTTTTTTTCCTTTTCCTCATTGTCTGTTTTCTTAATTGTTAATCCAAGTGTGATGTGAAAATTTCACCTATTTTGGTTAAAAATAAGAAAAAGAAAATTAGAAACAGGCATTTTATAGTAGGATATAAATTTCAAATAAACTTTAAGTATAGTTTCAGCAAATAGCACTATACCAAGAACAATATTTCTTTTAAATCTTCATGTTGCTTTATCTGCTAATTTCAAACAAAAATGATACTGAAATTTCAACTAACAGTTGAGGGCTACTAAGTAGTGTGAGAAAATGGGAGAGATAATGATTTCTGGACCTTTTCAGAAGTAAGAAATAGGACACACTTGGTCATATAGTCAGCCTGAATGAAAAATAAAGAAGGAAGAGTTGTTCTCACATGCCATCTCATAATATTGCACCATTTAGACAAAGAAAGCTTCTGGGTGTATCTTTTCTTGGTTCCCAGTTAGGTGTCTTACTAACAAGCCTGCTAACAAAAGTCATTATGATCACTCAGTCTTTCTATTTAATCTGTAGAAGGCAAGTGTAACTCAGGCCAAATCTTCAGTCTAGGATGAACCTTAATTCTAGGTCAAACCATCAGTCTAGGCCAAATCAAGGTCCCTGATAAAAAAAGACCTTTATTTTATTTACACAACATTGTCTTGAACAATTTAGTGAAATCGAAAGAAACTTGATAAGTAATTTTATTTCATTGAATCAGTATTACATCTGTGACAAAGTTTTCAGACAAAAAAGTGTTTGAGAAGCCTGGCAATGAGCTCTCTTTAACATTTAATACTAACAGAGAGGTCTCAGCTTATTTTACAAGGTACCCTTTGAGAATCAAACTTATTCTGGGTTTCTCAAAAAATTTAAAGTTTTTTCCAGTTTTCAAGTGATTAAATATTTTTCAGCAAAAATGCCCAGTTGTCAATAGGTATTATACATTTTTCCCACAAACCATAATACATGTAAAACTTTAAAAATATGTCTGACTATATCATTTAAAGAGAATCTTCCATGAATATTTAAAAATATTAGGGCAAAAATAACCTAAAAATACAAGCCTCCATACCTTAAAGATTATGAAAAAATCAAGACCCAGACTACTGAGTCTGATAGTTCAGTCTTTGGCTCAGAATTTGCAGGAGGCTTCAAACAGATATTTGTTGACCATTGTGGATCTCACTGAGAGGGCAAGAATATGGTTTTAATGAAAAAATTTAGGTGACACTTGCTATCTTAAAGCATATTTACTTGTAGGTGTCCTTCACTGGGACAGAGCAGCATTTTGATCAGCAGACAGTGGCATAAACTCTTTGAAAAAAACATTTTAACCTTGCACATGGGAACAGATTAATTGATATACTGAGCCCTTTCTTTCTGTGACTTGACAATATGAGTTTAATGTCAGCATATGAAGCTACCTTGGCAAACTGTGACAAATACTAGGTACATCTTTGTCGGATATTTGGTTTTGCTTGAATCTTGAAGAAAGAAAGTTGCTGTGCAACATGACTCTTGTGAATTTTCCAAAAGGATCAACAACATCCATTTGTCATCCTTCAGTCACAGAATCCCAACAAATTCCTGGAGTGATTAGGAATAAAAGGTTTCCTTTAGCACCTCTTGTGAACAGGTCAGAGTGCAAAGGAAGGAAACAACATTCAGCACTTACTTAGTCCTGGAGGGTGGATTAATGGCATTAGAGAAGTAGAACTGACAACTAGCTCACCAAAGAGGAGAGCACATCTCTTTGCTTCTGCCGCTGCTACTTTACAAGTTGACCTCCACCCCAGCTCTTTTCACAGCAGCAGGTTTGACAGATGAGCGATAATGAGAGTCCAGATAGTGCACAGAACAGACTGTTGCTCGAGCAGCACAAAAGCTAGTCATCACGTAGCACTTGCCAGGCAATTCTCAAAGGACATTGCACTTCCAGTCCTTTGATCCTTTTTTTTTTTTTTTTNGCAGAGTAAAGCTGGGACACTTTTAAAGCATAAACTGTGGTCTGCTACTCTCTTCTCTTTCTCCTCACTCCTCTTTCCTCATTCTTTGCAAGACAGACTGCATATATTAAACTTTGATAAATTACAAATAAATCTTGCTGTTCACAGAAACTCTGTAGTTCTCTTCCACAGCAATATCAAACTGTCTTTCCGATAATTTATCAACAACAAATTCATAAGAAATTTTATGCAACTGGATACATATGCACACACCAGCACATTAAAGACACATACAACTAAGTAGACAAAAGATATTACTGTAATGTGTCTCTTGCATATTTTCTCATACTGTAGGGATTTGACCTTTTTGTCAACTTTCTAGTATTTAGAGATCCACACCACACTTTCACATCTGGGAAAGGAAATAGTCATGTTGGGCATGACTGCTTTGCTTCCTCTGGCAGACTGAATGTGTTCACTTTTCCAAAGGGTGGCATCATTTTAGTGCTCAATTCATTTTATGTAGTAGTTTGCATTTTGAAGCAGTGTGCAAACTTTAATCCTCACAGTGTCCTCATGAGAACTGAGAGGAAATGTTATCTCTGTTTTTCAGATAGGGAAACAGAGCTTTCACACACACCCCAACCAAGATGCAGTGGCTCAGAAAACTATCGCCCATGGGCTGATCTCTGGTAATAACGTGAGCCCCATTGAGCCCCTCTTATAATTACTTAAATCGCAGTAAAAGAGATCTAAGTCAAGGTATTGTTACTTTAGATATGATGTAAGCTAAAAGTACACTACTCACATGTAATTGCAGAGATTCAGCTGTCATTATGTCATCCCATGTGTGCATATTCACAGAATGAAGTATGTAAACATTTTTCAACAACAGCAGTATCCAAATGTTTGCTTCAAGTCACCGCTGAGAAAAGTCTAACCTGAACTGCTGGACTTTATACTGAAACTGCTGAACACCCACATACTTCATGTCAATTTTGCTGCAAGCAAGCTCTGAAGAGAGACGGCAACAAAATTCAGGAAGATTTGTAGTGTCTTAAGCCACTGCAGCAACTTGAGCCTTGACTTGTAGTGGCACCGAGTGATTCAGCTTTTCCTAATATCATAAAATTAATTATCACCAAGGAAAGAATCAGGGTTAACCAGTCTGGATTTAATATTTCATTCCAAAAAGATCTTCAAGTTGATTCTGTACAATTCAGAAAGAGACAAAGTGCACATTTTCTAGTGTCTTCATTAAATGAGTAAAACTTTCAAAAAGTTTAACTGAGATTTTTTATCTACCAATTTTTCCTGTGGAGAGGAAAATAAATCCTCTCCATTAAATTATTTTATAATTTACACAGCTCCTTTAAAGCCATTTTAAAAGGCTTGTACAGTTTTATTTCTGGAAATGGCAACAAAGATACAAGTTTGGCCTTCTACATAGTGATTTGTTACATGAAGAAAAGAAAGTGACATTCTACTTTACAGAATTTTTATCAAAATGTACTTTTATATTGTAGCTTCTCCAGCCTGTGGGCCTGTCCATACAGAATTTTCACAGCAAGCCATTGCCACCACAGCTTATATATGATATATAAAAACAAGAGAGTGATTAAATAAGGCAATAATACAATAATGACTGTATCTTACAAATATATGTTTAAACAAGAAAGCAAGTAGTGTGAATTCTTGGAATAAGTGAAAAGAAGGTGAGGGAAGGTGCCGTGACTGCATCTACAAGTATGTTTATCAGAACATCAGGGATAGAATGAGATTTAAATTCTGACTTGCAGAGAAATGTGAAATGAACTAATCTATATTTATTAACATGCAAAACACATGTAGAGGATAGAATGCACAGCATATGCTTTATAGTGTAATAAATAAAGACATAGGGGAGCCAGGCATTGCTTCACCATGAAAGACATTGAGGATGGATGTCATAAGGCATTTGTAGAACACAATGTAAGAGGCAGAACATTTTTATACAACTGAAAATTAAATGCCAGCTAAAAGGACAGGACAGCCCTGCAGCAAATTGACCCTTAGACAACTGCAACCAAAACACAGAGTTGATGAAATCAAACCAACATTAGAGTAAGCAGTGAAGCCAGTCATAGAACCCACTAGAACCATGTCTTTTTTTTTTTCTTTTCCTGTTGTGTTCTTTTTGTCAAGGTTACTTTCAAGGAAATAAATTATATATGCTGCATACAGTATATATCAGCAAAGCATAGATTTTAATTTTAGGAAAGAGAATCAGGTGTAAATGGAAGGGTAAATAAAAAAGATATGCTTCTGAAAGCAATTCTTGACTTTGTGTAATAAAGTAGTAGGAGAAAGTGACAAATAAAATTACACTAGGACTCAAATAAAATTGTTAGTAAGGTTCAGAATAGTGAGGACATTGTTTCTGTGGGTTTTATGCTATTGTTTTTTTTCCCTTCAGTATAAGAATGCTAAAGGATAAGATAAAATCTGAATTTATAGAAGATAGATTATGCAAGACTTATCCAATATTTTTCTGTATAAAATTATTGGATTTTTTTTTAGATCAGGAATTGAAATAGTTGTGATATATTTGGATTTCACAAAGATGCTTTGAATAGGTCCATATTAGAAATTATTGTTTTATATAGACAAGATGAGGTTTTGCTTAAGAACTGCATAGTATGAAGTAACCTATTTTTTGGTCTTCAGGAACAGCCTGTACACAAAGGAGTAGAAAATACTACAGGACTAATCTAATATGAAAGAGAATAAGGATGTCATCAAGAGAAGAAAGAATATTCAAGACTGAAGTAATAAAAATGGAAAGAAACCTGGTAAAAAAAATTTGCAAATGCATGCATTTAGGAATTAAAAAGTTCTGGTAAAAGCAGAATCCATATGCTGGAAGAGGCAAAAGAGGAAATTTGTCAATATCATATGTCTGAAAAAAAACCAACCCAATGTGATTCTGAAATGAACAAAATGCACATGTAAGGTATTTGTAGTAGACAGATTGAAGTTTTAATACCATTTGAGAGGACACTGAGATCATTCAGAATTCTGAATTTAAACTTTGGACTTCCATGAAGACAATCTTTATGGCTTCATTCATTAAACCTGCTAAAGGGGCAAAAAATTTTACTACTCTGGTTGGCAGATTGCAAAGCCAATTATATAAGAGAACACTGAAGATATTTATATATGTATGAGTTCAAATAAGCATATGTTTGCTTTCCCTGTAATGCATGGTGGGTGGATGTGAGTCAACTTCAGTCAGATGATCTGGTCAACTTTAATTCCCCCTGTGTTTACTAACACAGATTTCAAGTTTCTGACTGTATATTGCTCTTTCCACAGAACTCCTGCTTCATTCAGGGTGCACAATGAATAGAGGCACTGAATGAGCAATTGCAGTATTAAAAAATGATTTTTATCCTCAGTCAGGGTGTATTTCGATTTATTATTTACAGCTCACCATTAAAGCTTCTGCACTACATACAGAACTATTCACTTCCACCTGGGCCTCTCCATTGTATATTGCTTCAAAGGAATATTACACAAAGATAAATCAATTCATCTTTTATAATACCCTATCAATGGATTTCATGTATTTCAGAGGCTGAGTTGCAGCAAAATAAGAAATATCCATCAGTTACTTGAGAAAATGCTGGAATTTAGCATGCAGATCCCAGAATACTACTATAACCACAAAACTTCCTGATTTGTGGATTACACATGTCCCAGTTTTCTAACAAACAAATCAGCAGTCCTTTTTCTAATAACCTTAGCTATTATAAAGCTATGATTCATTCCATACCACAGCCTCCATTCCTCCTGAATGAGGCACAACTCCTGTGAAAGATTACTACGTGATTATGTGATAAAGGGTTATAATACATATGCAGAAAAAGATTGTACAAAAAAATCAAATAAGCAATCTTGTTCCACCATTTCCTAACTTGAGTGTTAGGAATGTAAAATTCGTAACATATACGTATAAATTATCTGAATCTTAACTGGTGTTCAGGTAAGCATTTTTGCTTTCCCTGAAGTAGAAGGAAATTTTCCTTCCAGAAGTATTTCATATTAACATTATATTTAGAACTCTTTTATTAGTTGCGTGTAGGTGGCTATATTCAAGTATAAGAAAATACTTGAATTTTAAGAAAGGAATGGGCAACACATCAAATACAAGATACACTAATATTAGTTTGTCACTAATTAACACTCAAAGTCCATGTTAATCCTTGAGGGTCAAAACTCATTTCCATGGGTAAACTTGCTGAAGTCTGAGTACTAAGGACGAGCTTCGGAGCTACATAATGTTATTAGTAAAGACACCAAATTCAGATATGGTATTTTTTCCATATATGCCCAATTAACATTCAGCATGAATGATGAATAAATGGGACTGATCTATAGTTTCTGTCAAAACTGTTTCTCTGTGTATAATTGGTTTTTTGAGTAAACAGGAGTTTTTTTTCATGAAGTATGTGGTTTTCATGAAAGTGCGAGGATTTTTTTTTTCTGATGGAACAAATGAATATATGAAATATTCATATTTGGATGTCGTGATACAATGCATCAATTGGGTAAGTCTTAGTTTTAGTTTTCAATCACAATTCAGAGTGCAGTCAGAAAATTCTGATGTTTTCTACTGATGAAGGGAGAAAAACATAGTAATGGCTTTAACAATAGTTGACAGATAAAACCTTACAAAATGGAAGCCACTGGTGGGAATTAGTGCTTTTTTGTGGGGTATTCACAACTCGGTAAGAGTTTCCATCATATGAATAATTTAAAGAGATATTATATCTGCGCACTGAGAAATGTCTTAGTTTGCATGTACTAGTACAGCTAAGAAAAGGCATCCTTTCACGTTTGTTACCTTCACTGAAGTTGTCTGTGAGTCATTGCCCAACTGCCTAGATTTGTTTCTTCGCGATACAGTTCAAATCCCCTACAGAAGTCTGAAAACAGAAGAATAGATGTAGAACTGAGTTTATCATGTAGAAAAAGGAAGCTATTTTGACATGCCTGTGCTCAGCGAGAGCATCTTTCTCGTGAGAAAAGCACTTGTTCAGGTAGAATGAATTAGCCTGCTATTGCAAGAATACTAGCACAAGGAATTTGTCTGGGGACAATCACAGCAATAAATGTGGATTTAGCTGATGCTGTGCTTTTTGAACTGAGTTAAGCTCCTCATATAGGAGAACACAGAAGAAAGAGAGATTTCTCCATGCCAATCAGCTCTCCCTCCTCTTTCCTGACTAGCTCAGGAATCACTAGTGATTTCCAGATTTCAATTCAGATCTATCTAAAATTTGGAAGAAAAAAAAAAAAAAATAAGAGTGCCTTGCACTCTCTGGCTGTCATCTGTCATCTGTTATCAACCTCTTAACCTGGCCATTATTTTCCTCCTCATGCTTCCTCATGTTCCCAGTGTAATCGCATTATTTCTTCCTTTACCATTTCTCTCAAAGCTCAGGTTTCATCTACACTTTTTTAAAAAAATGATCCTTTGTCTGAACTAACTTTAAGAAATCAGCCTAATAATGAAGTCTACAAAAAATGCAAGAAGAAAAATAACAACTTCAAACTACTGATCAATGCATCTTTCTAACAAAAGAGGTCTATTTTTTGTTAATAAAATTCAAGTCATTGGCTTCGTTAAGGGGCAGATGCTGTTGGTCTCATAGTCATTACCATTTTGAGACAGAATATAAAGGGATCTCTTGTAAATAAACCCTATATAGCAGGGGAAAAATGGAAGTATAAAATACATTAAAACCTTTTAAAATTTAATAATCTAATAGAAAGAGAGGGAATAATAGGCCACTAGTAAAGTGAAAGACAAAATTTAAGAGAGAGCAAATGCAGTTGCTGTTTTTTCATTCCTGAAGACAGGAGACCTGGAAATCAGAGGGGAGTATTTCAAATTATTGGAATGTAATTAAAAATTCAATGGCTTAGTGCTGCAATGTCTGCTTGAAAGTGAGAAATTACTAAACAAAAGTTTAAAAATTCTAGCAAAAGCAGTTCACTTTGAAATCCCCCGAGCTTCTTAAATTCTAACAGGCTAAAATAGAAAATTCATTATTCTTCCATTAAAGTGGAGTGGTTCTGAGATGAAAATCAAATCCTAAATTACACTAGAGATCAAAAACATTTGAGAACAAGATGATTTTAATATAACCAAATCTGAGTTTGGAAGATTGTGACAAAGGTAAGAATATTATAAATTCAATGACAACAGCATACTACTGTGGTTAAACTGGTTTTATATTTAGTGGAAAAATATTTTTTGTGGGAAATTCAGGATTTACTCAGGTCAGTGCAAATCTAACCTTAAACAGATTTTTATTTCTAAAATTTTGCAATTAGACCTTCTCTTGTGATTAACTAAGCCAATATTTTTGTTGTTCGTAATGACAGTCTCTGAAATGAAGTTCGGCAGCATGAAGTTCAACAAGGCCAAGTGCAAGGTCCTGCACGTGGGGCAGCGCAATCCCAAGCACAACTACAGGCTGGGTGAGGAATGGATTGAAAGCAGCCTCGAGGAGAAGGATTTGGGGGTGTTGATGGATGAGATGCACAGCATGGCCCAGCAATGTGCCCTAGCAGCCCAGAAAGCCAACTTTGTCCTGGGCTGCACGACAAGTAATGTGACCAGCAGGTCAAGGGAGGTGATTCTGTCCCTCTACTCCACTCTCATGAGACCCCACCTGGAGTACTGCTTCCAGCTCTGGGACCTCCAGTATGAGAAATAAAACATGGCCATGTTGGAGCAAGTCTAGAGGAGAGCCACAAAGATGATCAGAGGGCCGGAGCAGCTCCCCTGTGAAGACAGGCTGAGAGAGTTGGAGTTGTTCAGCCTGGAGAAGAGAAGACTCCGGGAAGACCTTATAGCAGCCTTCCAGTACCTAAAGGGGGTCTACAAGAAAGCTGAAGAAGGACTATTTACAAAGGTATGTAGGACAAGGGGTAATGGGTTTAAGCTGAAAGAGGTTAGATTTAGACTAGATATAAAGAAGAAATTCTTTACTGTTAGAGTGGTGAGGCACTGGAAGAGGTTGTCCAGAGAAGTTGTGGAGGCCCCCTCCCTGGAACTGTTCAAGGCCAGGCTGGATGAGGCTTTGAGCAACCTGGTCTAATGGAGGGTGTCCCTGGCAGAAGGGCTGGACTAGATGATCTTTGAGGTCCCTTCCAACTCAAACCATTCTATGATTCTATGATTCGATGATTTGATGATTCGATGATTCGATGATTTCATGATCTGATGATTCAAATTAGAGAATTAAAATCTGACTTCAGAGTACATCTGATCAACATGAGACTAGATGAGTGCATCTCCTTGGGTAGACTGCCACTCTCCACTGCTCCAGACTGATGAGTTTCAGCTCACTTTTCTGATGACAGTTCATTGCTGCTTATCTCTGTCCCAACCATGTTGTTTGTTGTTGTTTGGTCCTTGTTACTCCTTGAGGAGCATAGGGCTGCAACAACACTATGCCACCGAACCCGGTGGGATAGTGTGTCCCAACCATGTACATGGTGTTAATGGTGAAATTATTGGTATGCAGCATCCCAATAAACCTTTGTTCCTGATCAACCATGATAGCCTTCTATTATGCTGTACCTTTCCTTTTGCTTGTTCAGGCATCCTCACCCAGCTGTCCAAAAGAATTCAGCATTTAACAACCCCAACTTAGACTGAATTTTAACAAAAGCTGCACAATACCACATTAACTGAAACTCATGCAAAGACTGGCCCTTCTGTTCATTTGCCTTCAGTTGCCAGGAAATTTTGGCAGAAACTCCTGCCCCTTTGGGCTTGTGTCCATCTGGATCTCCAGCAAGACTCTTCTCACTTTTAGCCAATAGGTGTCATAAAGCGTACTCTTCAATTTTTAGGACCTCAGACCATGATTTTGAAATGTACAAGTTTTCTTAAATGATTATGACAGCTTTAATGTATGCCTTCTGAAAATTCAGTGAAGAGCTGATATGCAAACTCAATGGAATTTCACTGAAAGCCAGGAAGACAGAGAAATATTTTTCATCATATAATTGTTAAGAAGTTACTTCTATGGAGTATTAACTAATTAGGACTTGTGACTGCATAATAAGGAAGGGGTGCAGTACCAGATAGGAGATTACTTTGCATAGATGCAACCTGACTTGAGCCTGCACAGAATTTGCATTTTATAAATTATTTTCTAAGTCCTGTAATTGTAAAACAATGAAACTTCTCTTCTCACATTACTCATCTCCCTTATGCAAAATAAATTTTGTAAAGATATAGTTTTCAGTTATCCACAGCTTTATGCTTCATTCCTCATCTTAGCCTCCCAATGTCTTATTAAGCAGCTTCCTTCCTGCACATGTTTAAAGATGCCCACTGTTCAAAGCTTTCTTGCTGCACATTTGTGCATATTTTGTCTTGTACTTGGATATTACTAACACCTTCCATCTTTTTCATCTTTCAGCTGAGGATCTAGGAATGTTTTACCTCCTTTACAAATGTTTTATCATGGTTTACAAAGATGTGAAAACATTTTACAGATAGGGTGATGGAAATTTGAACTGGCCTGGTGACTTCTCTGTTGTCAGAGTCTGAGGACAGGCAACAGCAACATAATCTTTTAGCCTACTTCTCTGTTCCAGTCATCAAAGTTTTTCTACTGCCCTCAGAGAATTTAAGCCTAAGAAATGTACTGCCACACTGTATAGTCTGTGTATTTCCACATTTGCTTTCAGCTGAGCTGGATGTGATACATAACTTGTCTATACCAGTCAACTTGCAGTTGAATTGCTGTTACTTTTAATATCTTTCTCCTCCAACTTTTCCCAGACTAACATTTCAGTGTCACCAACTAACAAGCAAAACATATCTCAAACTAACTATACTTTCTGTATTGTACTTCCTGCATATCAAGCTCTCCTGAATAAATTTCCTTAAGAAATTCAATTTGAGAGAAAGGGTGACAGGAGGAAAGAATGAGCTTTGCCAAAACCTAATCTCTGGAGAAGAATAACCAATAATGTATTTAAAGGAAAACTTTGAAAATGTAACAACCAAAATGATCAAAATATTCCAATTAGTTTCAAATTCAGCATTAAATGTCACAATTTTCCACTCGCATGAAGCATAAAACTGCCACATTTTTGTGAAGAATATGAAAAGACATTAAGCCACTATGGCATTAAGTAACCAAATTTGGCATATGGTGTTCCTTTAGGATCCCCTGCATTGCCATAAAGATATAGGCAGGAGTCAATAACAAATTGTCTTCAGTCTTCAGGGATCTGAGGGCAGTGACATCACCATGGCCCTGCCTGGCCATCCCAAGGCTGTGTATGAGCCTGGTTCCCCTCACCAGGACTGATCCTGATCCCTACCTGTGGGCCAACAGCCCTGCCCAGACTTGACCCCGCCTGGTCCCCAGGGACATGCCTGATGCCCTGGGCTGGGGCTGCTCCAGCTGCCTCCTGGCTGCCCTGCTCCATTGCTGGGGCAGTGGGATGTGCCCTGGCTATGAGATCCTGCCCTGCTGCCCTGGGGTTCCCCACTCATGGCCCCTGAGGAGTCCCCAGCCTGTGCAGTGCCCTGACATTTGTGTGGGAAAAGCTTGAAGAAATAATATGATAGCGATTTTGAATACGTAGCTAGATTAAGTACTCACCAAAGACAGCGCAGTCTAAAAATTTAAGAATTTTACACTCTAAGGGGTGAGAAATTCAGCAGAGGCATAACTAGAACTGAGATGAGACTAAGAGGACAAGAGTTTGAGCAAACAGTAAAGAAATAACATGGAGCTGATTCTCAAGGACGTGTTGGAGAGTCACCACATTTCTTGGGTATCATATCAACTGAATATGTATAAGTTACTACATTCTTCTTCCAATTCAATTTGCAGATATAGATATGGGATAAGAATTCTTTAAGAGTTCTGATAAAGTCACATAATCTTTAAGCTATAGCAGATATAGACAAATCATGTCAGACTGCTGAATATGAGTCAAGTGCTCAGCTGGCAAAGCTGGTGGTTATTTTATTAAATTAAATTGAATTTAATGGAGATAAAGTGGAAGCTTAACTAAGTCTAGTTTTATAAACATTCTGAACATTACTATACCTAGATCACCGTTCTCAATGTTCTGCTAATAAATGTAGACAAACTCTTCTCAGAAATTAACATTTCTACACAAAACTGCAACCAATGCATGTGACAATTTTAGAGCTTTCTCAGAAACCAGACAGGCAATGGAGTGGTGCAGGACTGTTCAGGACTTAACGAATGCTGCTTGTTTAGCAGCTAAGGCTCAATGCCACCATGCCAAATTCAGTTCTCTGTCCTAGTTTACACTGGGAGTTCACTTGGGTCATGGCAGGGCATGTCTGCAAGTCAATATGTGTGCAATGAGAGATACCCAGCTCAGACAACCATGTAACCTGATAAAAGGAAAACCTCTCTGGGTAAAAGCTGAGAATCTTGCACCTGCACTTGTGTCCTATCAAGATCTGAATGAAAGATAGTGGTGTTCTGAAATTCAAAATTATAAATCCATTTCAAAATGGGGAAAATTATTGAAAGAACCTCCCTCCTATTGAAAGAAGAAAGAGTATTTGAAAATTGAAGATACCTGAGGTAGCAAAAAGTACAAAGACAGAGCAAAGGAACGTTAGTAACCAAGGTAATAATATATGAAATAAATCTGGACAGGAGAGAATGAAAAATTTAAAGAATTACACATGAATGAAGAAGGAGGCTGCCTGTTTGCTACTATTAAATATAAAAGAAAATTGTTAAGTCAAAAGGTGGAAATTCTTTTCTATGAAAAAATGTAGGCTCGAATTCTTGAGAGATGAGGTTGAAATTGTAACCTTGAATGAAGAGCAGCACTTTCCATGGGAAAGAAGTTCATAAAAGCCAGGAAATTTTGGCACCAGAATGAGATCATGGGCATCCAGGTTGATTGGTTCCCTTGGCTTGTCTATAACCTCTTGAGCCAGTAATAACATGAATTGATCATCAGGTCCTCTGAATAACCAGAGAAGCCTTGAATTCCTCCAGGTAGGAAACTGATAAAATTATTCAGGTGGTAAATGTGATGCTCAGAAGCTCTGAGATCTCCAGTTCCCTATTGGGATCTAAAAGGAAGGAAATTTGATGTTAGTGGAACTTGGAAATGACTATCAAGCCTGTACCTGGTGGTCAGGTTATGAGGAAATGGGAGTTCAGAGAAGTAAGTTGTCTCCTAAGGAAGTAGTTTTCCATTCAGTTAATATTACTATTAATATTTTCAATTCTGTTAAATCAACATTTTCCCCACAACAATCTATTCTGTCAGAAAACTTATGAACAGCAGCAAGTACATCTGAGACTCAGTAGTTTCATCTTTGTGGTATTTTTCCTGAGAGTCTTGTTAGGAAGGCCTTGTCATAGAGCATGGCAGGGCTTTGAAGTATAAGAGAAATTTTCTAGGCATCAGAGAAAGAAATATTAAACAGGTAAAAAGACGGGTTATTTGGAAACTGATAGGTGGGTGTAGAAATGAAATTAAACCCTGAAATCTGTAGTACTAGATTTTTTTAGCCTGGAGCCTTATTGATTGACATTGTTGGGGGACTGAGCTGTTGGCAGCATACTGCTTTTCTTTACAGCAAAAGAATTCACAAACTTTGTAGGTAGAAAGCAGATTAGAGACACAAAGAAAAAAAAGTGTTGTTTTCTGATGGATGTTTTTCCTCACCACAGTTTTCACTTGCTACAACGCAAAGAGCAGGGTGCACAAGGTTATATGAAAATAAATGTCAGCTTAGTTCATACCAAATGGGAATAGGACGGAAAATGCCTTGTTACATCCACACAAGTGAAAAAATTGTCATCCACATTTGCAGCAGTGAATGGACAAAGACATGCAAAATATTCAAGTGCACAAAACAAGATGAGCTCTTCATCTGCAAATTCTGTATTTACAGGTGTTTTATCAAGCAGACCATTTTGCACCAGACTGCTCCTGTATCAAGATGTTCAACTCCTTGACATGATTTCTTGCCATAATCTGGTACGCTTAGTCAAACATAAAGGTGAGAATTAGGCCACATCTCCTGAACCTATAGTTTTTACACAGTTAAAAATTTACCTAAGGGATTTAAGTGTGGAAGAAGCACAGAATTGCTACTAGGTTGAAGTAAAATTTTAAATGCTGCTCTTTTTTCAGTCACGAAATCTTACATGGCTGCTCCTGAACTGAGGTTATATTGTTGCACACGGCAAGCTCAGCACAGTGGTGTGGAAAGATATCTTTCTATTTAAATGCCTTTAAAAAACGCAGAAACATATGTGAAACAAACATTAAAAAACCCTCAGACAATCCTCAGATGTGTGCTACAGAATTACAGCTCCACTTCAGCACAACAATCCAGTTATCTTGATACATTTTCCACATTCTGGATTTAAGCTGAACATGGGGAAGGTTTTATAGGAGGCAGGAGAGAAACAAAGCAGGAAGCAAGAAAGAGATGTGTTAGGTCAGAATATTTTTAAGTCACAGTTCTCTTTTCTTCTTATATCAACAGTTTCCATGTGAAATGAAGGATCAAAGAGTCTCTATCAAATATATGTAAACGTTATCATGCAGATGAATGCTATAAACTGTGTTTTATCATTCCATTGCAATTTGTTTTGTAATTCCAGATCCCCACACATAGGACTAAATATACATCCTTGGACAGGTTTCTACCTGGGCATATACCTACAGGTTTTCTTAGATATGTTCACTCTGGAAATTCTGTCCAGGAAGAAAACAAAAAAAAGGCACCAGCACTTTGAACTTCCACATGTATAGCAGCCTGGACTACATCTCTATGAAGGCTGCTTGATTGTCCCAACAAATGACCACAGTTTATGCACAGATTAGTTCTAAAGCTTGTATACTGTGGGTTCAGTAACCTGGGACACGTGTGCTATACTGAGCACTTACAGGCTACCTACTCAAGGTATGTCTATTCCGTTCATTCTGGTATATCAGATTCCCTGCCTGCTTTCAAATACATGTTTCTGTCAGGGCAATCCTTGCTGATATTGCATCTTATGGGATCCCATATTCATCAACTACCCAACACCTGGCTGAGAAAAGATGGAAAAGTTTTGATTGTAAAACGCTTCTACTTGGTTATTGTCAAAATTTTGAGACTTGAGGAAATTTACCATGTACTTTAAAAGAAACAAAATCCACTGAACTTCTCAAATGTCTACCACTAACATTAATAGATATTCTTATCAGGTTTACAATGTAGATATTTGGTTTGAAACATCAATAACTGCTGAAAACCTTTTCAGACCAGTGATGTTGTTTTTGCTGCCATTAGAAATAAATATAGGGCATAAATACCCAAGATAAATATCTTTTTGTTTTTAAATATTAGAGAAAAAATATGGAAAAGAAGACAATTTTTTTTTTTTACTTTTGCTCTTTGAGCCAACTTTTTTTCATTCAGTTAAATTCTCTCCCCTTCAGTATGAGTCATCTCAAATTCCTTCACTGTTGTGATTTTTGTCTCCCCTCTTCTTGTCTCAAATGAAATTACTTTTTCTTTCAGCCCCTTTTTGCTCATCCTGTTTTGTTCCAAAGTTTCCTTGAAGAACATTCCTTCCTGATTCAGGTTTTATCCTTCCTCTTCTCATTTCTCTCCCTGCCTGAAAAAGCTACTGTTATCTATACTACTCATACCATTGTGGACTGAGAAATCGTTGGATCAGGCAACTGCCTTCACCATTTCTTTCATGTTGTCTTAACTTTCCTTATCTGTCCCTAGCTGTGATGGAGTGAGAGGCACTGAGAATACAAACCAGATCTGATGAGGGGTAACGAGAAGAAGATGAATCCTGTTCAGCACAGCAGCCACTAAACACCATTGTAGATGAGTGAAGAAACTGCAGAAATAAACATTGCTTCCTGCCTAACAGTCCTGTTTCCACACAAAATTTCAAGCAGGGCTCTGAAACAGCCTAAGGACAGAAACAAAGGATAAAGATTCATTTCCAGTATATAATGAATGCTGAACCCGTTGTTGGACCTCAAAAGAAAAACAGATTTTGAAAATGTTAACTACAAACCAGTACACTGAAGGACCAGTGGACCAGTTTGGCGGTGTAACAGCCCTCATTTAGGTTCAGTTCACGCAATCTCTCTTCCTGGGAGTGCAAGGACAGTTCATCTCTGGGTAAAACACATTTAGTGTAATGGTGTGTGGATAACGCAGACGCCATGAGTGTCTCTTTCATGTATGCAGAGTGAGAAGGCAGTGAGCACACATTAAGGTCCAGAGCTAAACACCAGTAATAATAAAATAATAATAATAATAATAATAATAATAATAATAATAATAATAATAATAATCTATAATTTCAGAAGTGTTAAAGATGAAGGAAGGGCTGGGAAGAAAAGCAAGGGTTGAGGTCCCAGGCTTAACATTTTTGTAGCATATGCTGTAACTATTCCTGCAATATATATGACAACACACCATTCAAAGGCCCCTTTAATGAGCAAAAAAAAAGAGACAAAGTAAGGAAAAAATGCAATGGGATAAGAAACACTTTAGCTTGTTTATTCAGTAGCACAATTTAAAAGGAATTTTACGCAGCTTTTAGGCTTATACAAAGTTGTATGAAATAAAAAATTACATAAAGATGATAATACTATATAATTTGAGACTGTCACTTCCAACCATTAGCTTTTAGAGTTGCAGGGTTGCATGCGATGGAACAGAATGTTTAGGAATAAACTGACAAACTATTATAGGAGGTAAATTTGTAAGATTTAACTAACAAACAAATTAGTTTGTGAAATGTAAATTTGACAAATAGACCATTGTAAGGCTCTTACAATGAACTGGGAAAATCAGGCACATAAAAGACACTTTTTATTTGTAGCTCAAGAACCAGCATCTGCCCAATTAGCTTCAGGAACAAATTTGAAAAGAAAAAAGCAGCTCAGGATGCACATGGAAACTCAGTAGCTGTGTGATTCATAATGTGTCTCAGCAAACTGCTGTTTGCTGTACATATGTCAGGACTTAATTTACCCATCACTTTCAGAAACTTTTTTTTTTTTTTTTTAAATCATTTATTACCCCAGGAATTCTGGTTAAAGATAAGGGATCTCTGTGCTGGGTACTGCACACGAGCCAGAAAGACACTGCGTACTTCTGGTTTACAAGAAGAAACTCAAGGATGCTGACAAGGGAAGATAAAGAAGCCATTAAACAATAGTGTTCAGCAAGGTAAGCAGTAGGGCAGAGCACTCTGAAGCATCTTTGTCATAAACAGTTTCTGCAAACCTCTCAGTCGTGGTAAGTTCTACGCAGGGATGAGAGGAAGGTTACATGGTACCTGCACGAGCTCTTTTAAAGCATGAAGGGCACTGTGGGAGAAAGCAGAAAGGCATGGTTTGAAAATCAAAGAAGTGAGTGACAGAGGATATTACTGTGGTTTACACAGACACAGGAGTCAGCCTTTCAGGATCTCAAGCTGGAATAAGAAAGCTCAAGGTAAAGAAAGGCTATAAAAGCCTTAAAAACAAAAGTAAATAATTTCTGATGTAATAAAGAAGTGGGAACTTGAGGAAGATGAGGAGAGAGGTCATATGTACACAGTAATAGGTCAGCAAAAATATCTACACAACAGCATTCTGGAAAAATCAATAAAATATATGTTGTGAGGGGCAATGAATAAAAAAGATCTTTCAGTCATTTAAATACAAGATAAGTAGACTCTTTTGGAAAGTTCTAGGTGAAGGAAAGGATGGGACTGTCTGTTAGATGAATTATGCAGAAAAAGACTGCAAGACTTGGACACAACCTGAACATGAGAAACTGGACATGGTGTCTAGATGACAGACCTACAGAAATCCAGGGTAATGATGTTTTCCACAGTAATGGAGAAAGAATTTGATGGAAAAGATGGATTACAGAGAAAGATTAGGAAGATACAGGGACCTTTCATCATCAGCCTTCCTTCTACAAGTTACACAAAAACCTGTGATCTCTGTACCAATGAAATAGTGTTAGACTTCATTAATATCTTGCTCATGTCACCTGAGTTACTTATGGAGTAAAGGATTATTTTGGCTTGAGCCAGTACAATATGGCTTGCGACAAAAGAATATTTGGATTATAAATATTTATCTATAAATAGAATGCTATTTAATTTATACTGTACAAGACCAAAATGCCATCTTAAACAAATTCAATCCCTTTTAAATTTCAGATAATTTTTACTCCCTAGCAATAGCACCAAAACAACACTGTTAGTGAAATCTTACAATGAAGGCTGAAACACTGAACCTAGTAACTGTAATTTTTGTGTGGTCTGAGGTCACCCAATGTAGTCCTTCCAAGTACTTCACAGATGGAATGATGTTAGAGAGGAAAGGTCAATTATGCCCTTGCCTGATGTTTTAACAGACTTTCCCTACTTAAAAGAAAATTATAAACAGATCATTTAAACACAAGACTGACAAATAATATCTTTTAAAATCCAACAAATCATTCCTCTCACATGTACTTTAATTGTTCTGATGAATATGTGGTTGCACTTCCAGTTTGTTGAGTTCAATATCTGAGTATCCATAAAGTCTCCTTTTTAGATTTGGGAAAAAGAAAATCATGCATGCTTTTATATACATAAAATTAAATATTTATATAAACATATAATTATATACATACCCCCACACATGCATTTATATGAGACACTTATACATATATGAGACACATATACAGCACAGATATAGATACAAAAGAATTGTTATATAGATATAACCTGTGTATAAATGTATATATATAGCTGTGCCTTCATAGTAATAGAGCATTCTAAAATCTATTTTTTTTTACTATACAGTTTAAATCTGAAGTTTAGATCTAGATCTCTTTTAAAAAAGCCCCAGATTTCCACAATTTTCTTCATTAAGATTATGATTTGACCCTAAGGTTACATGGCACTAGGAGATGCCATGAAAATTGGGTTTATCTTTAACCAATAATGTTGAACATGACCAGTCACACTTTAACAGGTCTAAAGTTATATTTTATCCTCAAAGATATTACTTGGAACTGTAATCATAAGCAGTCCCTGAAGATGGAGTGAAAAAACACTGAGACATGCAAAAAGTCACTCTATACGCTCCAAGAAAATAGCCATAGTCTGATCTGATCTATGTGATTATAGAGTAGAATGTGTCTAATTTATACTGAAGTTGTTTAATAGCCCCTGTTAAGTTCTTTTAGCATTTCAATACCAAGTCAGTAAGTGGAGTAAAAATGGGTTAAAGACATGACTGTCATGACGACAAGGTTACAGCTGTGCTCAGCCAATATACGGTGGGCGTATGCACAGTACATATGAGAACAGAATGAGTCAGAGCTGTCTAGCTCAATGGTTAGAAACAACTGTGCATAATGGATCTCTTTTTCTCTTGTCATTATTCACAGGAAATACTTTGCCAAGGTTTCAGGCTAAGATTCTGACCAGAAGCAAAATAAAATAATGAAACTACTGTCCCCTTGGTCACTACTCCATGGCCGCAGCTCCAAGTACTCAATTGTGATGGTCAACGCCTATCTGCACCTCTGATTTTCCTTCCTTTCACCATACACAGCCTGCTGCCGATCTGCTGCTGTGAATCCCTTCCTCTCATCATGTGCTGATGTAGTGAGCACAGGGCAGATGTCCTTGCTGGGGCTGCAGGTGGGCTGTCCTGCCTCTGTCACCTCAGCCACTGGGGAGAACGGCATGCAGTGAGAAGGTGGGAAACAGAATTTGAAGCAAGTAGTTCTGTAACAGCTATGTTTGTACCTCTCTGAGGAAAGGGTTGATCTGATCACAAGCTGTAAAACCAATTGTCCTTAGTCCAGTTTTGCAATGAAGGCGATTGTGATCTTGAGATCCCTATTGAGGAGGACTTTCAAAACAACTTTTGGAACTCACTTACTTCTTAAAATTTCTATGTTTGCTTATGTTTGCCCTTTTTCAGTGCAGATTTCCACTACCTTCACAAGCCTTTTTTAATAATGATAGAGTGATCATGGCAAGAATAAAAATATGGTAATAAATGGTGACATGTTTACTTTCCATTTTTTTACTCACCAGTGGTGAGACATCCTCTGAATTTTAGAGCTTGTCCATCATCAAGGCCTGTAGAATAAACTATGAAATTGTACCTTTTTAATCTCTAAACTGACAGGATCCTTGCGAACGTTGGAAGATAGAAATGAAACCTGTGTAGCTGACCTTTTCAGTATCATCCAGATCCTGACCAACCTGGATATCATAAGTGTACTCCTGCCTCTAGACTGTGCATCTCTTGGAGTAAGCATATGCCAGGCTTTGCCAAACAAAAAGGAGAGACTCCATTTTTCAAAGTAACACCAGTTTTAAGCATCAAAGCCTGGTCAACTGATCACTAATGTCACACATCTTTAAAATTATTCTTTCTACTCTTCACTTCCATACAATATAAACAAGAACATTAGAGACAAGAAATAAAGAACAAATGTTTTATTTCATGGGGCTTTTTTAATATTGTTTAACAACAGCTGGTCTACAATAAGCCTTGTGATCCAGTATTTGTTGCAGGCCTCCTGTTGTATTAGTGCAGCGAAGAGAGTGAAGTGTAAGAGAGTGAGGTGTCAGCAGGCTGAGTAGATCAGATGTAACTCCTCCTCCTGCCCATGAGGAGCTCCTAGTCTGTATTTAACCTCTATAATTTAAGAACTCATCACAGGTAAAAGGGCAAATTCAGATTTGTTATTGTTATCCATGAAATACCACCAATACTGTTGAACACGGTAAGATTTTTAGTAGGCAAAGACAGTTGACAATAATATTTACTAAAAAATTTAAAATAAAATTAATAACCACTAGAGTCACTGTTTCCTTTAAGTGACAATTAAGTAGTTTTCACTCAGCTACCAAAAAAAATTTCAAAAATTATCTTTGTAGCCATCTCTGTAGTTTGTTTTTTTTTTATTTCTCCTTTAACATTTTGAAATTAAAGTAATTTTATAGATATACTATCTATAGAAAAGTATTTTACTTTTCCTTGAGGAAAAGTAAAACCCTGGAGGGTTTCCAGACAAGAACAGCTGTCTACCAAATATTACCTGCATCTTCTACTACCACATTTCAAATGCTAATAAGCACACCTAATTAACATAGAGTATGTCAGTTTCAGCATTAATAACCAATTCTATGGATCTATTTATTATCTCAGCATTTCTATTGTTTGTTTGATATGCTTTATCACACCAAAGAAATATAAAAAAGAGAATGTTTAAGTATAAATCATACATATCACCAGATAAGTAATCACTTTTAAAAAAGGAATAAATAAAAAAATTTAAAGTAATAATATTTTCAGCAGTAGAACTCTTACCTGAAGTCATCACTGATCTGCTTAACAGTAACAAAACAAATATGAAAATGAGGAACCTAACATCTGTCCCTTCTCACCCTGTGAAGTAACTCAATTCCTACAGAAACATCAAAGAAAGAAAAGATTAGAAAACTGGTACAGAAATGTGAATACCTTTCTTATTGTCCTTTTCTAAATGAAACCTCATAAATATATAATATTTTTTTGGGAAAATTTTAACTCAGCAGTATTACCAGCAATGTCCCCTAAAAAACTTCCAGTATAAAGCAATTAGAAACCATCAAAGTCCATGCCATGTCCCCTCCCATTCCTAAATTCTGCATTTCTATTAGATGGTAATAGTTTGTTTCAGACAGCAACTAATAAATTGTACGTCAAGAAGAAGAAACCTCTACAGTCACCAAAGTCCTAGTTTCAAACTTTTCTTAGCTACAAACAATGGAGCCTTTATACTATCAATGACTAGCACTTCTGATTTAATAATTCATATTGAATCATGTCATCCTTAATTATTACAATTATATGCAGTATCTTTTCCTAAAATGTCTACAAGCAATTTATGCCTTTCTCAACATTATTTATCTCAAGTTACCCAGAAAATGATGCCAACATAAAGTCCCAGGGCTGCACATTGTAACACTTAAAATATTTGATATTCAAATGCCAACAGAGATTGACAGCTTTAACTAAGATGCATTCATACAGCCCATACATTATCTGATTTTTAGGATGCAAGACTGTAACAGCCTCAGATTTTTGTTTTGATTACGTAGTCTCAAAAAGTTTCAAATTCACTTCCAGCCAGTGCTATAAAATACAAAATTCACTTTTTTCAAGCTTCACAGCTAACAAAGTCATCACTTACTATATTTTCAAGATGTCTGTACAGCAAGAGACAGCAAGATCAGTTTTTAATTGTTCTTTTTCTTTTCAACAAATATTCATATTGAATACATTGTTCTAGGCATTCTAGCAAAAGGGGGGATTTGTTGTCCTATTTTCTTTAACTTCTGCCTGTTTCCCTCCAAAGGGATTCTTGTTAAGATTTAAAAAACAAACAAAACAAAACAAAACAAAACAAAACAAAACAAAACAAAACCAACAACAAACAAACCACAAAACAAACAAACAAGCAAACAAAAAACCAAAAATCAAATACAAAAAAAAAGGGATGAAATTACCTCTCTTTTTTCACGTCCTATATGCAGACAGTTTTCCATTCCTTCTACTCCCATGTCAAGTATAAACATATTGTTGGTAACCAAACATGCAAGCTTATACAAAAAAATCCATGGACAACTCTGGTAATTTAGCTGGCCTGGTAGCTTCTCTGCCTGTCAGTCAGCAGAGGGCATTATCATTTACACCTAATGCGAGTCGGCAGCACATTTTACCTTTACTTCCCTTTCATAACCTGCTCACACAGTCTGTCTCTTTCTGATGTTATCAGCACGTATTCCTTAGTATCTACAGGAGAAAGGTAATGGTTATGTCAGCATACATTATTCAGTTAAGAAGTAAATCTGGTGTCATCATTGTAAACACTGCTTTTACTTATTTTTAATAGTCTAGACACTACTATAGCCTGACTTTCACTCTTTGGCCATGAAATTGAACATATGTCTTCTTGAAGCCTTACCTGGTGAAAGGTACTTTCCTTTTGTCAATGTTGTCTTCTTATTTCTTTTTATAAGAATCACATACTGCTTCCCAGTCACTGCTTCAGACTCTTCTGTTGTCGTCAATTAGAGGGGGGAGGAATGAAACCCTGTGAATTGTTGGCCTTTTTCATTGCTCTGAAACCAACAGGAAAATAAAGAAGATAATAGGGGTGACACTCAGCAACTTAATATATACATCCTGCTTCTTTTTCCATTATCCTCCTGACTCCACAGTCATCTTCTCCAAATCTTCCTCGCGGCAGGATGACCTCTGCTGTTCATGCCATTAAGACAACATATGTTAAAAAAAATTAGGATTCTTCATCAATGTTTTATCTCCTGTTTTTTTTCCCCTTAAAGAAAAAGAAAATTATTTATCAAAGAGCCCAATTTTTCTGATTTTCAAAACAAGTGGTCCTATCTGTTCTGCAAGACAAGCTGCAACTCTTAGCCCTAATATTGATTGTTTGAGTTCTAAACTGAAAGTTGGATTGTTGCATTGAGGAAACTTCTCTCAATGAACTCAAACAAAATGGAAGCAGATTTTTTGTTTCAACACATTGTATATGGGTGGCATGCAGACTTTCATGTTGACACAGATGAGTTGAAATAGGATATGTCACAGTAATTTACAAGCAGCTAAGCATCTAAGATGCTTTGTTCTTAAAAAGTGGCTATTGCTGACAAATACTTAGCTTTTGAAAGAGACAAAAGCCATTTCTGTTTACTTAAGCAATGAAGAAACATTCTTCTTTTTTCCTTTTTTACTCCTTTTCACATAGGAGAACACACAGACAGAGGCAGTATTCTGATTCTCATGACATGAACAGAAATGCAAGGATAATTTCTTTTGTGAAATCTTCACCATGAGTGATGTTTGAGCCAAAAAGCAGCAGCCTCACTTACAAATTTAAAATTGAATATGTAGGGCTGGCAGATGGAACAAACTTTTTAATTTTTAAGCTAAAAATATTTGAACTGGGAACTTAGAAAACATGACAGACATTGAACTTCAGATATCATTTTTGCAGGGACACATTTCATAGTGGGATCATCCTTTAATGTTGTTAATGTTTGCTTTCTCCATTCAGACTCTCTTACAGCAATTGTAAACAACTGTAACTCACATTAATGGCAATAAAAGCGGGCACTTCATTGACCTGCCTGAATGATTTTTGGGGGTTATCTACACAGGAAAGTTAGAGTGCCAGGCTAGGAATTTACTGCACAGTAGCTGCTCTACACAGCTGTTCTCCTCTACAGTGAACATCCTAGCTGCATCTTAAGTAGGATTTTTTTGTGTGATGTTTTCTTTCCCTGTAGATGCAGAGCTATCCAGCTCACATTCAATGCTCTCTGAAAAATGTTAATTGTTCTTCAAGTTGGTCAACAGCAAAACTATTTATTAAATCATGAAAATACAAAAAATTATTCCCATCGCCACCAGTTTCAATTTTTTGGCTTACAGCAATAGAAAACATTCTACAGTATAGAATGGAAGTACAGGCTCAATGGAATTAAGGAAAATATTCATCAGCATTTTTGCAAAGGATCTTTGTGGAGGGGGCAGAAATTGTCCAGTGCTCATGCAGGCTCAGGGCCTCAAGGAATGTTCTTGGATCCCAGCAGGGTCAAAAATGCTTCAAATATGCTCATGTTTTGACTTCACCAGTGCAGATCAGTTCTACGCTTGCAAACGGGTCTGTGAAGGGAGTCTGACTACTCAGTGTAAGCACATAATACAGGCATGTTGGGTTTACTGAAGGATTTTATTCTTTGAAGAATGTAATTTTTATTTTTGTAGCTGCTCTGTTCTGATTGTGTCATTTTTTCTTGTAAAAACAAATTAAGGTCTTTGAAACCATGTACAAGTAAAATTAGTTTGATAACATACAACAATTTAAGTTATGAATGTATTTGGAATCATCTTCTACCAATTTGTTTATGATAACTGTGTTTTGTATTCATAAAATTAAATCAACTAGAATGATAAGAGACGATAAGAAGTGAACTCTCAAAAAGAACATCCATGTGAATTTGGACACAGAAAGCACAGAAACACTGAAGTAACACAACTTCTTTCATCAACACTTGTGAACATGTAGGGACCTGTTCCACAGATATTGCCTTCTTGATCCAGATGTCTAAAATCTGGTAAAAACAAATATATCCCAAAATACATGACACCATACTGTAGACAGAAATGGGGAGGAGGAGCAGGAAGAGAATAGAAGTGAGGAATCCTCCTTAAATTATGTTCTGAATGTCCCAAAAGTAAAAGGTGGTGTTTGATTGTTAATAAACAAGTGGTGGTCACCTGATCTTAATGTAGCACAGCTTCTCTAAAGTTATATTCGAATGGCTTTACAGGACAATTGAGGAGTTGAAAATGTGTTACACAGTTACCTGGAAGTCTACAGCCTCCTGAATTTCAGGAAAGTAAAATTCCTTCTGTTCAAGGAGTTAATCAATAGAACTCCCTGGAAAACTGTTCTCTGGGACAAGGGAGCAGAACAGAACTGGCAGATCTTTAAACACAAGAGCTCTTGATCCCCAGGTGTAAGAAGTCAGGAAAGGAAGGCAAGAGACTGGCATGGCTGGTCAACCTAAAGGGCAAGAAGGAAATGCACAGGCAGCGGAAGCAGGGACAGGTATCCTGAGAGGAGTATAGGAACACTGCCCATTTGTGTAGGGATGGGGTCAGGAAGGCCAAGGCAGAGCTGGAGCTGAACTTGGCAAGGGACATAAAGAACAATAAGAAGGGCTTCTACAGGTATGTCAGCCAGAAAAGGAAGGTCAAAGAAAGTGTACTCCACCCACCCACCCACCTACCCAATGAACATGACTGGCAAACTGGTAACAACAGATGAGAAGGCAGCTGAGGTACTCAACAACTTTTTTTCAGTCTTTACTGCAACTTGTCTTCCCACACATCTTGAGTGGATGGACCTCAAGTCAGGGACTGGGGAAGCGAAGTCCCTCCCACTGTAAGAGAAGATCAGGTTTGAGACCACCTGAGGAACCTGAACGTACATGAGTCTACGGGACCTGATGAGATGCATCCCAGAGTCCTGACGGAATTGACTGATGTAGTTGCCAAGCCACTCTCCATGGTATTTGAAAAGTCTTGGCGGTGAAGTGAAGTCCCTGGTAACTGAAAAAAGGGAAACATTGCACCTATTTTTAAAAAGGGGAGAAAGGAGGACTCTGGGATCCACTGACCTGTCAGCCTCACCTCTGTCCCTGGGAACATGTTCCTAGAAGCTATGTTAAGGCACATGGAGGACAGGGAGGTCATTTGAGACAGCCAGCATGGCTTCACCAATGGCAAGTCCTGCCTGACCAACCTAGTGGCCTTCTATGATGGAGTGACTACATTAGCAGACAAGAGAAAAGGTGCAGATATCATCCATCTGGACTTCTGTAAGGCCTTTGAAATGGTCATCCACAACATCCTTCTCTCTAAATTGGAGACACAGGGGTTTGATAGATGGACTATTTTGTGGATAAGGAATTGGTTGAATAGTCACAGCAAGAGCATAGTGGTCAATGGCTCCATGTCCAGATGGAGACTGGTGACAAGTGGTGTCCCTCAGGGGTCTGTACTGGGACCAGTACTGTTTAATATCTTCATCAGTGACACAGATGGTGGGATTAAATGCACCCTCAGCAAGTTTACAGATGACACCAAACTGAGTGATGAGGTTGAAGTGCTTGATGGTGGGATTCCATCCAGAGGGACCTGGACAAGCTCTAGAAGTAGGCCCAGTGAACCTCATGAGGTTCAACAACACCAAGTGCAAGGTCCTGTACATGGGGCAGGTCAATCCCCAGTATCAACACAGGCAGGTCAAGGGAGGTGATTCTGCCCCTTTACTCCACTCTGGTGAGACCCCACCTGGAGTATTGCATCCAGCTCTGGGGACCTCAGCACAGGAAAGCCATGGACCTTTTGGAGGGGATCCAGAGGAAGGCCACAAAAATGATCAAAGAGATTGAACACCTCTCCTATGAAGACAAGCTGAGAAAGCTGGGGTTGTTCAGTCTGGAGAAGAGAAGGCTTCAGGGAGACCTTATTGCAGCCTTCCACTACCTGAAGACGGCTTGTAAGAAAGATGGAAATAGACTTTTTAGCAGGGTCTGTTGAGATAGGACAAGGGGTAATGTTTTTAAACTAAAAGAGGGTAGATTAGGTATAAGGTAGAGGGTAGAAGGTATTAGATATAAGGTAAGAGGGTAGACTAGATATAAGGAAGAATTTTTTTTTTACAGTGAGGGTGGTGAGGCACTGGAACAGGTTGCTCAGAGAGGTGGTAGATGCTCCATCTCTGGTAATATTCAAGGTTCGGTTGGATGGGCCTCTGAGCAACCTAATCTACTTGAAGATGTCCTTTCTCATTGTGTGTGTGGGGTTGGACTAGATGACCTTTAAAGGTTCCTTCCAACCCAAAACATTCTGTATTTCTATGATTCTGTATTTCTGTGATTCTGTGATTCTATGATTCTGTGATTCTATGATTCTATGGAATGTCAGTAGCCAAACCTCCAGGATTTTCATAGAGATATATCTTGATGGACAACATCACTTAGCTATAAAGAATTCTTGCGTGTATCCTGCTCTTGCTTACACCTGCATATGGGCCAGGTCCTTCTATATTGGTAAGATCTGAAATGAATCACTGCTTAGGTACAGTCAGTACCTAGCAAGATTGGGATCTAAATCCTGGTTTAACTTAACTCATATCAAGAAAATTACATCAGTAAAAAATTAAAGATATAAAGTAGAATCAACACTACCTGGAAACATATAAAACTGATAACAAAGCTAACATTTCTCCTGTAACTGATATACTTACAATGGACTGCCAAAGGTGGCATAGCTTGTCTTGGGAGCTGACAGAAGTCTTTCTCAGTTGTTTTTCCATTATCTTGCAGAACAGTATCTGAGCATATAACTGTGCTCTAGGAATGTTGGGCAGGTTGGACTTGTTCTGCAGCTCAGCAGCTGAATCACTCTGGATGTGATGAAAAACTACATGGAGAACTGAGAACCTGCTATTTCATTATATAATGAGGAATGGATTTTTCCTTAGATACATATTCAAACATATGTTTAGGATAAAAGTGAAATCATCCATATGTATATATGTCACTTGTGATTCACTGATCAAGTATTTTTTTCCAAATCAAATTGTGTTCATAGAGGGTTTAAAATAATGAGCCATAAACCCCAGCAATAATAACAGCATTAGCCTTGTCCCACAAAGTTTCGCTTGCAAGTGAACCCAAATCTTGCTTGTGGACTGTAATCTAATGATCTATTGCAGCTGGTAGAATAGGAAGAAAGTCCCACTTTATGTTTTGTTAAATATCATAGTAACATCTTCCTACAAAGTATATTCCTGCCAAAACAAGATAGTCATGTATTGGTGCATTTTGTTCTGTACCATCTCTGTTGTATTCCACACTTGCTTTCCAATATCAAGAACTTGCTTTCAGGAGAAAGGGAGATTCCTGAGGAAAGTCTGAAAGAATTACAAGGGACTTCCAGTTGCATTCAAACTGCTGCAATAATCTGTAATTTTCTTATAAAGAGGCAGATCCAGTCCAGAGTTAAAAATACAGCAATTGATTTACTTGTAGAGGACCCTTGGGAATCAACTGAAATTATAATGTTATTTTCAAATGCTGCACTTTCCACGGTTTAAGAAACATTTTTCTTTGAAATAAACTCCCCATGCAGATATTTCTCCTCTCAAATAACCTCTATTTCATATATAATAATTTCATGGATGCTGTCTTTCATGTTTTCTGTCATTGTATATTTTAGAGTTCTTGACTAAATTGAAAAGATATTGTGCAAACTTAATTTCATATATGTATTACTACCATGCCTTGATTTAAATGGAACTGATTTGCAAGTCGAACAATAGAGCATTTCCCAGCAAATAGATAAGACTTTGCTATATGCAAGTATGTTTGCAAATGTGTCTCATAATCTTGGATTCGCATTTTAGAAACCTGCAGTCAAACCTCCTACCTACATCTGTGAACAAACACATAAGCAACTGGAGGTCTGTTTAAACCTAGCAGATGGCCGGTCCTTGCGTGAACAGATTGCAGGAGAGGCAGTGTGGGATGCAGCGCCACCCCTTTTGAACTGCAAACTCGAGCAGTTTGAGGAAAAGCAGCACACAATTAAGGCTCCACATCTCGGTTTTTTCCTACATGAAGGCAATTCCCCTCCCACCCCACCTCTACAAAGTCATTTTGCTTCAGTGAATTAATTTACATTCACTTCCATTATGAGCAATTTTTTCCCTAATATTTCCTGATCTGCAGGACATGCTGAAATGCCCACACTTTGTGAAAGATAAAAATATGCTTAGGGCTTGTATCTGTGGAGGAGAGAGATAGTTCTTGGATCTGGTTTCTTTATAGCTGATCATTTTCTTTGGCCTGGGTATGTAGAGACACTATTTCATTTCAGTCTGATTTGACGGTACTCTTTGTGCAAGGGGTTCTGTAAGCACAGGATAGAGGCTTTTATGAGCAAACTGTAGTACTGTCTGAATTAATTTCACTAATGAAGGCAGAGAGGCAGGTAATAATGATGTGTTCTTCCTTGCTTATGTTTTTGGGTCATTCTAGTGCTTCCTTGACTCCCTCCACAGCTTCTCATGCACCTTTACATAAAATTTCTGGTTCTTCTGAAAATCTCCCCATCGTGTATTTTTGGGTCTTACATCATTCAAATTCATACTGCCTCTCTCCTGCCAGTGGATGCTGTGCTCTGTTTCTTAGCTTCTCACAAACTCAACAAAAAACCTCTTTACATGACTGCATAATTCACTGTGTGATCTCCCTGAACTTAACCTCAAGGACATTGATAAATTCATAATAAAGGGACAATCATGTCAAATAGCACCACTAGGAAAGCAGTCTTTTGCTACACAACTAAACATATCATGCTGGATACATTACAAACCAATATAGCCTTGTTTCTACGGCACTATTATGCTATAATGGGTCTTGAAGAAGCCCACTTTCATTCCATATAAAATTTAATCTAAGGGAAAAAATACTTGTTTAAATATTGTTCCATTCTTTATAGTGAATAGATGAATAATTGAACTGACAAAAGCCATTCACATTTCAATTCTTACCCTGATTTTTGAATATTGAAATCTTATTGACTTATTCTGGCAGGACTATCAAGGATAAAGAAGGAAAAATGGATTTTAATAACCCACCAATTCACTCAGCACCATGCTTGGGTCATATGGGTATCGATAATGAAAACAAAGACCACATATTTTTTGTCTCATGCTCGTAAGAGATGGATATAAAATCCTACTACATGAAACCAATAGCATTTTTATGCCTTTGTTGTACAATGTAATTATGTAATTGTGTTTCACAAGGGGTAAAAGCAAAGGCAGATTCATTCTCATAGCACATATTCATTTGTTAAATAAAAGTATTAGGATATATTATGATTGGAGTTTTTTTCCCATCTTCTTTATTATTATGAAAGTGGTACCAAAATTTCTTTGTGCCCAGCAAGCACTTGTTGAATAAGAGCAAATAATTTGAGCCATATTATATCATGTATTTTCAATATTTACATGTGCACACTTTTGAAGTCCTCCCTGACCTATAACAATTGCTATCTATCTATCTATGTATACTTCTATCTAGCAGAACTTTAGTAGTAGTTAGAACTGGAAAGTCAAAGGAGATGATGGAAATTCAAACTCACAGCCAAGTTAAATAAAAATACTAATCTTTTGTGAAATTTCAAGTTTTCTATGGAAACCTTTTCATTGTATTTGCATTTCTGGTTTCCCCCTCTACTTATACTTCTATCTATTAGAATAAATTTCCACAAATGAGCTTCACAGAAAATTCACAGAATAGCTGAATGAAAAATTAAGCAGACGAATAAAAAGCATGCCAAAATCAGTAAAACTTCAAAGGGAAATCTTGCATCCTTTAACAGTGTAGCAGGCAAAAGAGCAAAGCAGAAGTTGAACACTAAGAACATTACTATTTTCATGTTTCTGACACAAAACAAAATTTCCAATAATAATCTTCAAATTCCTCACTTTTTTCCATTGCAAGTCTTCCAGAACAACATTTCAGAAAAAATACCATTACACATGTTTTTAAACCAAGTTGATCTCCTGCTTTCTAAATATTAGCAGCATCAACATGTGATTTTAATGCTCATAAAATGTGCCAGGTCATCAGTCTGGCAGAACAAAGTCTCTTTATTATCCATTGATCCAGTTTAGAACTGGCAGAGAATAATTCTCCGCTACCACCTACCAATGTTCTCACCTGGCAGAAACACTTCCGTGAGTGGGTTATTTTTGGATCGTTAACTCCCAAGGACAAGGAGTATGTCTTTAATTGTTTTTTCTATGTCTAGTGCAGTGTGAAGTGCAGCACAGAGATTTAAACTATATGTAGCAATAACAATAGGAACAATAATTAATTATATGATAAAGAGATGTTTATCCTTCCTGCTGTCCTTGTAAAGATTGCCAAAAAGTTGGTAGTTATTTACAGTTAATCACCTGCAGCTGCATTAATTGTAGCTATCTGTGACTTTTTCTTCAGAAGGGAGGGGTTGCTTTGTCTCCTTAAGGTGAGAGGTAAACATTCTTATTTTTATCTACCACTATAACATAAGCTGTATATTTTCACCTAGCAATTTCTGAGGTGAAAAGAACTGTTCTTTCCTTGTTTTAAAATGAACGTTATCAAGCCAAATAACACATAGCTGAGCTTTAAAGACTTTTTAAAAGAAGTCCATTCTTAAACCAAGAATTCCCGGTGTTGCAGGATGCATTGCATGCTTTGACATACTGTTCTAAGGGTTAGTTATCCTCAATATTAAAAAGTTGCATCTTATTTCCATTTTAAATTTTTCTACTCTCAGCATATTTGTTTCCATAGAATTTGAATCAAAACAACCCCCAAGTCACTCCACATATGCAGGTTTGATATTAATAGCACTATAAACATCTTGGTTGTCAGCACTGTAAAGTGGAATGAGATTTGGGGGGGGGGGGGGAACAACCTCACAGCAGAAATGTTACTTTTTTGCCAGTTTTAGAAAATGAAAGAAGATGATGGGTTTTGTCTTGTGGTTTTGAAATAGTTCAATCTCAGTAAAACAGCCCAGAACGATCTTTTTGGTCACTGTGAGAATATGGCCTTTTATGAAGTAGTTTATTAGCGTGTTCAGGATTTTGAGGACTTCCCTGCTGTGTCATTAGACTCAGTAAAGGCACTGTATACATATTTCATGATAGTATGAAGTTTCACATTCCTTAATCTTCACTCTGGAAATACTTCCTGTGAAATCAAAGTAAGATTGTTTTACTGGGTAAATAAATACTGATAAGTGCTATAGGATTGCTCTTGATATTAGTAGAATTGTTTCCATGTAGTCTTGATCCTCTCTTGTAAACACGAACAGGGTGTTTAATCAAGGCTTAAGATCATTTCTTCCTGCATGTTTTCCATGGCTGTTGTGTTAAAAAGTGAATGATTTTCAGGCATAGTCCAGGTCATTTCATTAATATTCCTCTTTGATCAAAATGGGGAACAAAATATAGAGAGGCAGAATGGCTTAGGCAATACTTCTAGCTTTGGCACAAAACTTTTTCAACAGGCTGTCATGTATCCACTACATCAAAGATGTGGTAGCTGAGAGGCTAGTTAATTTGTATTCAGCACTGGGGACAAAATTTCCTTGTACTTCAAGTATTCCTCAGTAGTTGCTCAGCCATCAACCCAACTGAGGGCTCCAGAGCAGCCTGATAGCCACCACGCACTGTGGTACAGATATGAGCGGTCAGGTGCTAAAGAGAATGGTTAAAGTCTTGCTTCCTACTCAAAAAGTGCTTTTGCCTGATCTTCAGCGTATTCATTCAGACTGATCATTACCACAGAAAATTTTAAAAACGCAGGAAAATCAGAGAGAAGCAAAATAAAAGACTGCTGGAAAGGAGGGACAAATGAGGTATCTATAGGTTTGATCCTGCTCTCAATAAAGCTGTTGTGGTTTAACCCCAGCCGGCAGCTAAGCACCATGCAGCTGCTAGCTCAGTCCCCTGCAGTGAGAGAATCGGAAAAGTGAAAGTGAGAAAACTCATGGGTTGAGATAAAGACAGTGTAATAGGTAAAGCAAAAGCTGTGTGCATGAGCAAAGCAAATCAAGGAATTCATAGAGTAATCATCAGTTAGGTGTTCAGCTGTCTCCGGGAAAGCAGGGCTCTATCATACATAATGGTTACTTGGGAAGACAAATACAGAACGTCCCCCCCTTTTCTCTTCTTCCCCTAGCTTTATATGCTGAGCATGACGCTATATGGTATGGAATATCCCTTTGGTCACTTGGGGTCAGATGGCCTGGCTGTGTCACCTTCCAACGTCTCGTGCACCCCCAGCCTACTCACTGGTGGGGTGGGGTGAGAAGCAGAAAAGGCCTTGACTCTGCAAGCACTGCTCAGCAATAATGAAAACATCCCTGTGTTATCAGCACTGTTTTCATCACAAATCCAAAATACAGCCCCGTACTAGGTATTATGAAGAAAATTAACTCTACTCCAGCCAAAACCAGCACAATAGCAAAGGCACCAACAAACTGGAGTGAGTTCAGTGGAAGGCCCCTGTACTGGGTACCCATTGTCCACCTGTGCCCAAGTGCGGGCAGTGGGGTGCTGCAGGGCAGTCTCTGTGAGGAGACACCAATAAATGCCCCATCTGGTTCCAGTCAGTTCCACCTGGCTGCAGCCAGGTCCAGTGGACCCACCACAGGACACAGCTGAACCCATCAGCCAAACTGGTGGCACATCTGGGAAAATGTATTTAAGAAAAAATATGAAAAAAGAAAAAAAGTAAGAACTAGTCCTATGAGCACCAGGGTCAGGGAAGAAGAAAGGGAAGGAGGTGCTTCAGGTGCTGGAGCAGCCCTTGCAGCTGGTGGAGAAATCATGGTGGAGCAGATATTTCCCTGCAGCCTGTACAGGAGTCCACACCAGAGGCAGTTCACCTGGAAAGACTGTAGCCCATGGAGAGGACTCATGCTGGAGCAGGGGGAAAATGTAAGGAGGTACTGTTACGGGCTGACCATAAAACCCCATTCACCACTCCCCTCCTCCCCCGTGTTGTTCAGGGCTGACAAAGTAGATGAGTGGGGAGGGAAGGAGTGAAGTTGGCCCTGGTGGAGGATGAGGCTGTAAAGGCAAGGTATTTCAATTTCTGTCTTTGTTTCTCACCATCCAAATTTATTTAATTAGTAATAAATTCATTTTCCTCAAGTCTGTTTTGCCTGTGATGGTAATTGGTAAAGTGATCATCCTGTCTTTATCTCAGTCCAAGAGTTTTTCCATTTTATATTCTCCTGTTGAGGAAGGGGAGTGAGAGAGCAGTTGGGGTGGGCATCTGACAGTCAAGCAAGGTCAGCCCACCCATGGTAGGGGCTGGAGCATTTTTCCTCCAAGGGGAAGCTAAGGGCCTGGGCCTTATTCAGCCTGGAGAAAGGGTGGCTATGGGGATCCTCATCGCTGCTCTCCAGGCAGGCCACTGAGGAGATGAATCCAGTGTCTTTGCAGCAGTGCATCACAGGCATTCAAGACATCAGTTGAAACACAAGGGATTCAGACCAGATATAAGGGGACACTTTTCCCCCACAAGGAGAGCCCGGCAGTGGAAGAGGTTGCCCAAAGAGGTTGCCCAGAGAGGTTGCCTCCTTGGAGGATTTGAAGCCCCAACAGAGTAAACCCATGAGCAACCTGATCTGACCTCAGAGCTGACCTGGATTTGAAGCAGGAGGTTGGACTAGAAAGTAAGGCTGTATTTTAGTCTTACAGCGATATTTCAGTAAGAAAAAAACCTCCAAACCTTCCTACTTTTTTAGCACAAAGAAAGTTAATAAAGGATGTATCTTCTCTTTATGATTTTTCTAGTCTGTGAACATGTTCCTATTTNGAAGCTAAGGGCCTGGGCCTTATTCAGCCTGGAGAAAGGGTGGCTATGGGGATCCTCATCGCTGCTCTCCAGGCAGGCCACTGAGGAGATGAATCCAGTGTCTTTGCAGCAGTGCATCACAGGCATTCAAGACATCAGTTGAAACACAAGGGATTCAGACCAGATATAAGGGGACACTTTTCCCCCACAAGGAGAGCCCGGCAGTGGAAGAGGTTGCCCAAAGAGGTTGCCCAGAGAGGTTGCCTCCTTGGAGGATTTGAAGCCCCAACAGAGTAAACCCATGAGCAACCTGATCTGACCTCAGAGCTGACCTGGATTTGAAGCAGGAGGTTGGACTAGAAAGTAAGGCTGTATTTTAGTCTTACAGCGATATTTCAGTAAGAAAAAAACCTCCAAACCTTCCTACTTTTTTAGCACAAAGAAAGTTAATAAAGGATGTATCTTCTCTTTATGATTTTTCTAGTCTGTGAACATGTTCCTATTTTAAAACTGTTACCCATGAAACCAAAGTACTAAACATTCAAGTTACTAAATTCTTATTCTGCAGCTACAGTTGCTTTCGAGGTAAAAATTTTTGTAGTTTACCCTAAATGTATTTCTCATCTCTTCAATAGACATACTCTTAAGCATTCTTTACAGTTAAAGGAATTCAAATTATTTTCTGTTCCTGAGATATGAGAATGTTCAATCATGAATAGGATTTTTTTTCAACATCTAGTTCTTGTTTCTCTCAGTTATATTACATAATCCACCTATATCAATGTCTGAAGCTGTGCAACAGCTGGATCTTTAAGTCCATGTGTTCTTTTGTATGTCTTTGTTCTTGCTGTTACTCCTTTGCAACTTAGACAAATTACAGTTAATGAAGAACATCACATTTGGTTCATAATGACATCAAAAATATTTAATGACATCATTAGAATGCTCTTGATGGGTTTTTTGTGTGTTTGTTTTTTTTTTTCCTTATCTTTGCGGTTTCCTTATATTATATTTGCTAGATAAAAACCAGCCCAGTGAAAGAAGGCTCAGGCAGAGCAAAACAATCTAGCTCCTTCTCACAAAAAAAAATAAAAAAAAAAATTCTATCTTCACTTGAAATTCCTGTATCTAATGTTTGATTAGGGAAAAATATGCTGAACATGATTTTTCAGGTGACTCAGAACTCTAAAGCTGTCACTTGATGATGGATCAATACCTCAGATTGGCAGAATTCTTTGGAAACCTGTTTTATGTAAAGATTATAGTCATAAAGCAATCTGAATACATTATAATGGAAATAGATTACCTGAATGTATAAATCCAGTATGAAAAGACCTGGAAAAAATGTAAAAATATCTTGAACAGAAAACAGTCAGAGACTGACATTACAAGTCTTTCATTAAGAAAACTGTTCATTGGACCATTGGACCATATACACATTCTGGTATAGAAAATTAAATTACATTTCTAGATTTTTTTTTTTCCCTCATGGGTTAAGAGTAGCAAGAGTGGGCAGCTCTGCATGGGAAGGGGAGCTTCAGATGTGACTCTTGAGATGGGCCAAGGGGAAACCCCTGAGGATACTTCTTGCAGCTTTCTCAAAGAGGTCTTTCCACAGTTTCCTGATCCAGGATTGCACAGCTTCACCACATCATATCAGTTAAAGCCCAACAAGGAAGGAAAGAGGCTATGGAGCCTATTAGGGCACGTAGGCCCCTGGTATCAGATAAAGACTTGCAGATATAATCTGTGAGAGAGAAAAAAATAGTGGATGTTCTATTTCTGTAGCTGGGGGATCAGGTCATAAGTACTTTCCTTTTGTACATGATGGGTTGGTGCCATTGACTGGTTACCTACTGACTAATTACAGAGAAAGTCTTGATAAACCAAAATCTTAGCCTGGTACTAATGATTAAAATGCTTCTCTAGTTGTCTCTATTTATAACTGGCAGAGGTTTAGTTTAAAGGCTTATTTCAGGAAGGCTCATAGGTAGTATTGGGGTTGTTGGGCTGGTTATGTCAAAACTGCAAAGGCACATCCACAGTGTGGCTCTTCCACTCATGACCCCTGTGGCCGCCCGGAATGGCTAGAGCATGCTGCCACTCCCTTCTGCCTATGGGTTCAAGACTTCTGCTCTTGGAAATCAAATCACAGCAATGGATAACAATAATGTGAGCAAAGAGAACCACTCCCAGCAAGATCTTAACACCAGCAGAGTTAGGACATAATGTGTGTCTGAACCCTGGAGTAAGGAAATCCACCTCAACCCCCAGGTCAGTTGTAAAGCAGCCATATCACACACTTTTCCTTAATTTCTAAGTACTGAACTATATTATCTTGCCTGCTTCATTCACTTCCTGTTCCTACTCCTCATTAGGTAGTACAGATATTAATGGAAACAGCACAAACTCCATTAAACCAGTCATGTATCCCCTATTTTGAGGATGAGTGCTGGTGCACTCACAATGTATGCTGAAGAGTTCTGTTCACTTGATTCACTTGCTGTCAAAAGCTCCGAGATCCAGTTTACCTTGGTTTCAGATACCTTCCATGCTTTGACATGTGTTGGGACTGACCAACAAAAGTTTTGGAACCTGCATGTCTAGACCAAATAAAAAAAAAAGAGGGAGCTTGTTATAGTGTTAGGTATTGTAATATGGCTGCAGAAGTTTGCAAAGAACATACAGTCAGAGAACTCAACAGTGGTGCTGCAGTGTGCACTAACCGTTAAGAAATTGCAGAAGGGTTCTAATATCTTCATCTTCCTGGAACAACATTGTCGCAATTACCAGGCTTTTGCTTTAATTTATTTTCCATATCATATCGTATTGTATCAATCATATCAAATCAATCGTATCATATCATATCATATCATATCATATCATATCATATCATAATGTTTAATTAACTCTATCAGACATTCTAGTAAGCCACATGGGAAACAGAGGTTCATGTATGAACTATCTGAGCAACATCTGTAAAAATTTGATGATTGTAAGATAGACTGCAGACAGCAAAAAAGTAGAATTCCAATTAAGAGAGTATTATGAGTTCTCATTTGGATTCAATACATTTGGTTTTAAATGGCATAAGAATGCATGTCATAAATAGCATATTCAAATCAATGTTTTAATTGAGATTTTCATGTTCTCTTTAAAATAGAAATTAAGGCCAGAAATTATATTTGCCTCCTTTTAGCCACTTTTAAAATTCCTCTTGGATCAAAACTTCATCTACTTTTGCACATGATGTGCTTCATACGCAGACCACCAGAAAAATTGCAGATACTCAAAGGCCTTGCTAGTGTGTGGAATTGCCCACAGTATTCTTGTAGAAAACCCGTTGCTATTCTTCAGAAAAGGGAAAAAAAATTTTCTCTTACATCTTCTAATATCGGTCGTGGTGCTGCTACTTTCTGAATCTGACAGAGCATTGTAAGCACAATATCCTTCAAGACAGACCTTGCATAGCAAAGGAAATAAATGTGACCTGCAGCGAGCTGTGTCCTACCTTTGAACCATGATTTGAGCATCATTTCAGAGAGTAATTCAAGTAACTCCTTCAGAACTTCAGAAAGAGTGTTTCCCAGTCCAGTAAAAAGCTTCATATTAATCTTCAGTATCTACTATGGTAAATATGATACTTTCCAGTCCTGCAGGTCAAGGGAATGGATGGCATCTCTTGATTAGTGCTGCAATCTAAAACCTCTACCTATCCTACACCACTGTAAAAATTTTAAGTCCTCAGAGACCATATATTTTTTCTCTTCAAGATAAAACTGGGTTTACTCTGAGTTATTTGAGATGGATAAATTAGAGCAGGATGAAACTCAGAGCAAGACTGACAGTTTGTTGCTGTACTTTCATGCAGTAATCAGCACTTCACTGTAAGGCTTCTCTTGTCTAGTTGCTAGGATTGCTTCAAATTACACTTCTGCTATGATGGATCAAATGAAGTAATCCATAAATACAGAAGATTTTTCATTCTTTTGTTTCCAGACTAAAAAGCTAGAAACACATCAGATATTCAAGATGTGAATACTACCAGTAGAAAGATTAAGAAAAGTAATTTAAAGGCTGATAAATAGCTATTGCTAGCTGTTAGTAAAAATAAATAATGTAAGAAATTCTTGGAGACTTCTTTTTATTACTTGCTGTTATGCATAATATTGTATTTTCCTCTTAAGAATTGATGTGACCATAATGCTTCTGTTCATATAAATTCTTGTAACATTTTACATTTTCTTCTGAGGTATAAAAGCACACTTCCTTCCTTTTATTGTGGAATATTGTAAAAATAGAATCCATAAATGATTCTGGCAATTGCCACGCACCAATATTGTCCATACACTACTGCAGTGTTTCTCTCCTATGATTTCTAACACTCCCTATAAAGTTGGGTTATTAACTATATTGCTTTATCACAAAGCAGTTCCAGCTGTGATATGTAGAACTTAACAATTAATTCAAAGATATGTTCTTATATATATATATATATATATATACACATACATATGTGTGTGTGTGTGTCTGAGTTTTTCCACAGTTCTTTTGCATCATTCTTCACTATTTTGAAGTTTTAAAATATTTATCTGTTCCTGTAGGCTTTAAGTTCTGCAACAGAGAAAACTACGTATTCTGTATGTATAGGACATAGACAACTGAAGCAGAGAGGTGAAAATGATTTTCTGAATATCTTAGGCAGTATTCACAAACCCTGCCTTGAAGGCTATGTTTCAGTAGTAGCCACTTTAAACTGCTGGTATAATTCCTTTACCCAGACATGGAAGTGCTAATCAGACAACTGAGATAATTATGATAGATATGACAAAAGTAGATGGCTGGAGTTTGTTTTTGGGGTTTTTTTTTGGTGGTGTTTTGTGTGTGTGTGTGTGGGGGGGGTTTGTTTGTTTGTTTTTAACATTAACCATAAAGGTCTCAATATGTGATCTCAGTGTTAAGGTCTGCACTACCTTGGCTAATAAGCTGCTAAAATAGCGCTTGTGAAAGGGTAACTATTCATGTAAGTGATGTGAAATCATTTTAATAGAAGAGATGTTTCTACAACTGATTGAATTGTTCTGGACAGTAGCAGTAAAGAAGTAAGATTTTGTTAAAATTTTTTTTACAAAATCAAACAAGAAAAAAAGCCCTAAGTACAAGAACTCCAAAGAGGAAGGCAGAAATGCTTACTAATTAATTTTATCTCACACCTGGAGCAAAGCAGGAGGTTGTATCCATTCCATATGTTGTTATTGGACCAAAGATTTGCTACTTCCAGATGAACAAAACTGAATTAACTGACACCCAGGCCTTAAAGGAATTAGCTTAACTCCTAACTAGAAATTGGTTTTATTTCAGATTTCATTCTCAAAAAGCCTCATCTCCACATTATTTGAGAACAATTCTAGTTCAAATGGAAAGAGACTGTGTGGTGCACCTACAAGCTGAATAACTAGCAAACATACCACAAATTAAGAGTAGTGTATTCAGTATATAAAAAGCAAGGCAGACATGGAGTGTAGCTAGAGCAAGTGCTGAATTGTGGTCTAAAATATGCAGAGGAGGGACAAAAATGCTATTTTCTAAGGAAATTCTGCTGTCCCCACTAAGACCAGAAAACTCCTGGTATCAGGTGTCCATGTGCCATACTTGACAGTAGAACTTCTATGGTTAATAGCACAATGTCAAATGCTAGCTACTCAAGAAGCAACAGAAATGGGAGATTTCCTTGCAGTTGTTTGCAAATATAACTGAAAACAGAAGTCCCTTTTCAAAAACCAGGTAAAGATTTTTCCTCATCTACATTCCTGACTTTACATACTGGGTAAACAAACAGAGCTTATAGAAAGGGTATTTCTTCAACAGGATGCTGGGCACTGGTGATCTTTCCAGCCATCAAAATCTGGAGTAATATTTCCATCTCAGTAGCTCCAAACTTAGTGCCCAGGATTTTCCACTTATTTTGGAAATACATATTATCTGCTTTAGACATCATATCAGCTTATATATAACACATTTACAGTATTTTTTCTTTGTGATTCTATTACAAACCCACATTTTCAAAAAAGTAAGATCTGAGAAAATGAAATCCTTCAGGATAGAAACCTTTAGCAGACATAGCTGATGTGATAATCATTAGATTGCTACCAAAAATTCTTGCCTTAATAGAATGGACTAAATTATTTTTTCCCTTGATGGAGAGATCTGGTAAAAGCCTCATCACCACAAACCTGACTCCCTTTCTGTTTGTCAAGGAGCTTCCCCATACTCATCTGTTTCCCTTTTTATTAATGTATTTCACTTCCAAATTATTCTGGTAAGTTTTTGTGATCAGTGACTGTTTGATGCTGTCATAATGCCAGTTATGCCTTAGCTGCATTTCTGTGGCGTCCTAACAGCAAAAAGGAAGGATTACATACACTACATATAAATTCTTTCTAAGGTTATTGGTGGAGTGACCAAAATATAAAAGTGTCAATGTTTGTATGAGACAAGATGATAGGGTGGGGAAGAAGGAGAACATAGTATGGTTCCTAAGTTACAACGTCCAATCCTAAAGACATAAGTCATTCCTTTTAGAATGTGAAATAAGATGTGTTTACACCATCTCTAGAGTATCAAAATGCGGTGTTACAAGGGGATCTGTTACAAGTTTTGAAAAAGAAGTGTCTTCTGAGCCTATCACATTTTTCCAGTGTTTTGCAATAGCAGGAGTGCTACTGGGCTCCCAAATCACAGTCATCCAAAAATAGTTACTCTCTCTGCTTCTCCTGTTGACGATTAATTAGGACCAGTTTCCCCAAGTAAGGAATGTATGTGTAGGAAATGGAGCCTGAACAAGTTCTATACAGGTATCTGAGCCAGAAACAGAGAATTGATGTGAACCCTCAAAGACTTCCTCTTATCTTGGCCAAAAAGTGATATTACTGATGTAAAGGCCATCATGACTGCTGACTGTGTCAGCAAAAATGTAAGCTACTCATCAGGTTAGCTGATGCTACAGAAAGGAGAGACTCAAGCAATTAAATTCTACTATCTATTAAATTAATTTATTAGATGGCAATCTACCAATCAAATGCCATGCTACCATGCCAGACTTTAGCTGTTAGGTGATAACAGAAGACAGCTTGTTGAATCCTCCTGTATTTCAGGTCCTCTGGCAATTTAGAGATCAGAGCATCAAGTGGAAGCTGAATGTGGCTTGGAACCAACAGATAATTTATGAAGCAAGTGTGTAATAGCAGAACCTCATCAAGAGAGCTAGTGCCTATGGTCCTATTTTCTTTTTATGTTATTGAATGCATGAAATGTGTTAAGCTCTCATTACCAGAGAACTGCACTCTGGGTTGATTTTCTGTAACAAATGGAGCTCAGACTCAGCAGCAGAATAAGCTTCTCTTTTCTGTTTTGTAATATGCTTCAGCACCAGCTCTTGTTGAAATGTTTATTGTTTGGAAAAAAAAAAAAATCAAAGGAAAAATGCTTTCTCTTTTAAATTGAAGCTTTCATAGAACATTTTTACTTAGGTTAAGATTTTCATTTTTCCCCAGATAGAGCAGAATACAGAAATATTTTTGTTGTTGATTTTCTTCAAAAAGCATAAAAATGTTGAAAACAATTAAAACCCCATAAAATTTATTAAAAAGATTAGGATATATTTCTCAATATGTTTTATGAATGTCTATTCTTAAAAAAAAAAAAAAGAAAAAAAAAGACAACTTCTGGCAAGGAATGCCACTTTTAGTTTAGTCACTGCAATAAAAGAAAGAAATAGCCTATAAGAAACAACAAGTAAACCGAAATAAACAAAATCTGTTCAAACAGTTGAAAATAAATTTATTATTTTACAGACAAATTCACATGGATGATGGGATTTCACATAAGATACACTAGATCTGGGGCTGTAATTTATGCTATTACCTATACTGCAATAGCTATTCATTTTTCTTTTAAATATATGATTAAAAGTAACATTGTAATAATTACTAGTTCTGCAGTGATTTATCATATGTCAATTGTATAGAACTCATTAATCTCTTAAAAATTGTATTAGTAACAAATATTAGTAGCTACATAAAAATGAATTACCCTAGTAAGAGCATTGACAGCTATCTAAAAGTAGGTCAACTGTAGTACACATATAGGTTTGTGTATATGCTATTTTATTTTCATTATATATTTTGAAAAGATATGTTAATGTAGAGTAGGTGCAGGTCATCAGTTGCTACAGGTCCCTACATCTTTACAAGGGCATCGTCTGTAGTGCTGAAAGTGAAACAATGCTGCAAAGGATGTAAACATTTGAGTATTTAATAGGAAATGCACAGAAGAGACAGGGATGCCTGATTTTTAGCATATCCTCTTGAGACAAAGATTCCACAACTTCTCTTTATGCAGTCTTATGTCGGTCCTTGAGTCCTCCTGAAACACAAAAAATGAAAAGGCAGTTCTGTAGAGAGGTATAGATAGATATATGTAATCATGCAAAATCTATGAGAAGGGACAGAAAAAGGCACATAAGATAGTGTAGGAAATGCTCATTTTGGCATTCTTAGAATTGCCAGTATTTCTCTGCAATCTCTATTTTCCTTTCACGTTGTAATTTTTTGTCCACTTGGTAATATCTTTTGTAATACAACAGCCTCTTTCCCCAAAAGATTCCAGCTAACCAGACAATAGAATCTTTAAACATTAGTTTAGCTTTTTTCAACACCAAGCAGACACGGTGATATCGGCAAACTGTGTTAGTCATTGGAAGTGATTTCTATAGGTGACACTATCCAAGGACTAATTAAAATACAGAGAAAGAAATAGGAAGTGGAGAGGAACTGTTGAATGGAAGTGGGTCTGATGGGACTAGAAAGAGATGAGGGAAGTGGATTTGGTGGAAAAGAGGGGAAAATGTTGAAACAGAAATTCAGTTTGGCTCTGGGAAGAAAAAGTCTTGTAGAAATGCTGAAAAGTTTTCTGAACCTTGCTTTGACTGGGATTTTGGTTAGTGTTTCTCTATTGACTAAGGCCTCCAGTAATTACTCTTTGGAGGAGTATATGATTATCTGGTCAGTAGAGTGAAGATGCAGAAGGATAAATTCTCTACTCAACATGTTCAATTTTGAGCAATCTGAGATTTTCAGAGACTTGTAACTTAGCCATATTTAAATAGCTTTTTGCATACAACCATTCATAAGCCAGATTCGAATTTTCACTCTGAAGTACAGTAACTGAAATAGTTATTTAAAATAATGACTGAGCATGGAAAAATGACTTATTTCCCCCACTACTGTTCTAAAATTGAATTGTATTGATTTTTAAGAGTAAATTTAGCGTGTGGCAGATATTCCACAATAACTGCTGTGGCTCAAACTTTGACCATATGTTCTTGGTATTTTATTTTTTTTTTTAATAATGGAAAAAGCAAGGTACATCTTGCTATATGCAGTGCTACAGCTACCAGCCATAATTACATGAGTACACAAACAGACACTTTACTTTCTTCAGAAATTTCCAACAATTAAGCCCTATAAATTCTGAACTAAAAATAAATCAGAAAACCCTGAGTCTAATCTGCCTGGCTCAAAACCTTTACTTCTAAAAATGAGGCCTGCTCTGTGATTGAAATTAATCTTGGAGTATGGGTCCAGAAAAAAGCCTCTGAGCCACTACATTTTCAGTTAGGCCTCACTGCTTCCTTTTTTTTTTTTTTTTTT
>VXBL01001278.1:85181-106428 GCA_013400195.1 Aramus guarauna
CAAGAGAAAAAAAAGGGACAAAGGGGGGAGGGGGGGGGGGGGGGGGAAGAAGCAAGTACCTAGGTGGCGATGCTGCAAAAAGGTCTGAACATATGCATAAGCAGGTTTGGCAAAAGGTGAATACCTTTTATATATAAAAAGGAATATTGTCTTTATAACACATGTAGTTTCCTTTTTCCCCTAAAAGAGCAATTTAATTATATTAAATAAAAATACTGACCAGTATGAAGAAAGAGTTCAACACACAGCTCTGAAAATGAATAAAGGTCTGGCAAACATGATAAAAAAGAAAGAACTGAGCTTACTGGGTTTAGAGAACACAAAAGGAGAAATGACAAGTCTTCATACTGATGTTTTAAGGAGGTAGCTTCTCAAAGCTTGTAGTGGATAGGAAGAGAAATAGTTTGATCCTCAGCCTTTGATCCTCATGGAACACAAGGAGAGTTAAGGAGAGTTAAGGAATTTCTTACATAAGGAAAGTTCATCATCCATATTATTGGGCATTTTTTAAAAGCAGGTTAAACAAGTGTATGTCAGGAATAGGTACAACCTATCCTTAGGTACAGGATTGAGTGTAGGGACTAAATAATCTCTTTAGGTCCATTTTTGCTCTTTTTAATGATCTTACAACCTGACAAAGTCTGCCTTATGTGTTTCAGAACAACAGGAACTTTTGAACAAAATGCTGGGGACAAAAAATTCTCAGTCAAGAGAGTCTGGCTACTAAATTGTCTATTGGAGTATTTGGACACATCCGAAGGCTTGCTGCCCTCACAAGGATTTCCATCTGACCGAGAATGGTCACCAACTCACTGACAGTCAAACCATGCCTCTTTGAGACAAATTATATTAAAAGAGAATTTATGATCATGAACCAGCCTCCAAAAACCCTTGAAAATATTCAAATTATATTTATTCAGATGTTTGTTCTGAAGAGGAAGCAAATAAAATAGACCATTAGTGGACTTTACTGGATATCACTAATGTATTTATTTCACATACAGATGACTTGGATGCTAGAAAAATGGGGTTCACAGAAAAAAAAATGCATTGTTTTTTACTTGTGAAAAAAAGTTATAAATACCACAGTTGTCTTTGAACCAATAAAAGGGGCCCTTCTCTACTATTTCTGTTGGTAAATCATTCAACCTTTTTCTCCTTCCTACTTCTTACACATACCACCAAAGAACTCTTAAAATCTGCAGTGGAATCTCTCCCACAGTCATACAAGCACCAAATATGAAAATCTATTGTATGAAAAAGCTGCAATACACATTACTTTGGGCAATATTTTGCTGGATCTCAACTGCCAGACTCACTGAGCACAAATTGAAATGTGTCAAAAGCATCAAGCAGTTGATTAAGAACATGTCTTTGCTATCTCACTGCTCTATATTCATTGTGACAATGATAAAAGGCCATTTGCTTATCACACTAACCTCCATTAAAGGTATAAAAGATAATATGTTGTCTAAGGCACGGTAGGTGACTTCTGTGAGTTACTGAAAACCATAAATTTCGTTTGTTAGAATGGTTAAGGTCAGCTGGCTTGTGATATGTGGAGACTATTTAATCACTGTCTTTCTGAATTTTATATTAATATATATTAACTTGGTATTCATTATGCTTGGTAACACATATTTTTTTATTTAATTATGTCTCTTATAAATTAAATAATATAAGTTTACTGAATTTACCAATATGCATTTGTCAGTACCGGAGACATTCTGGACATTATTTCCTCACCTCCTGCTTCAGTATTATCTACAATTTGAGGGAGAAATTTCTGTGACACAAGAAGTAGACCCTAAAAGCACATTTTTTATGTGAGATGGGCACCCAAGTTCAGGGAAGGATATATAAGTCTATAAGTAAGCCATTGTGGGAAGCTGGTAGGGAAAGACAAACATCCTGTTCTCAACACAACTGGTGATGTTTCTAAACAGGAAAACATATTGCAATGAAAAACGGAAACAATCTTCCTTTGGGATTCCTGTTCTCTATAACAGATGTCAAAAAGATAATACCTTTTAAGGAATAAGAAAAGGAATCAGAAACACAGTACAAAAGAAAGAAAACCATTTTTGGAGGTCAATGTGAGTCGTATCACCCAGAGACATTTTCCACAGGTCTTCAGTTCAACCACCTCCACCTTCTTACTGCCAGTGACTAATGATCCTTTTCACGGTTTAGGCAATTTGAAACTAAAGTATCAAGAAGAGTCCTATGGTTTCAATGGAGGCAATAACTGCTTTGAGACAGAGCAGATCTCCCACAGATCACGCAGACTGTGGAGATCATCAAAGGGCTAGTGGTCTTTGTGTCCATGGGAATGCTGCAGGGTAGACAGAGAAGCAGTCTGCAGTGGCAGACAAAAGCAGATAGCAGGACTTGTAGGTGACTTTTGTGTCGAGAGTTCTGAGTGTAGAGGACAGAGCATTGGGTCTGTGGTATCCCTTGAAGCATGGGTATAGGTTGTTGTGACTTAGGGTGCTGGGTGTAGGGATCCCTGACTGAGGATCACCTATATGGAGGAATACTGCTAAACTATATTTTCTTCCTTTTTCTTTCATCTTTTCCTTTCTTCATATCTGAATTCAGATTCCCACTCTAGTTTCAATGTTTCTTTTCCAATTACTAGTTTGCGTCATCTCCTTCCTTTCCCCTTTCCCTCTTCTGGTGGACACTCTGAAATTGTGTCTGAGCACCTTATTTTGTGTATTCTTCTTCTGCTTAAGTGTCCCCTCTTTCAGTTTCCATCATATTTACCCTCCAAACTAATCTTCACAGGTATAGCCTAAAAGTCATTGCACTTTTACTACCTTTTCCTGTCAGCTTTGCTGCTGAATTTCAAGTGCATAAGCCATCTACACATATCTTGCTGTAATGAAAATAATTGCTATAATTAGCAATCGCTAGGTATCAAAATACAGATTGGCTATCACCTGAAGCAATGATGAAGGATATTATGCCTCTTCCATTTTAATTCTGTAAAATGCAAGGTACAAATCATGCTATAGAAAAAAAAATATCGGTTTTGCAGTTGATTTTTTTCTCTCTCTCATTTTCTGTTTTGGGGGTTTTATTGTTTTGTTTGTTTGGTTGGTTGGTTGTTTTTTTCCTTACACCACAATAAAACAGGTAAATAAAGAGATAAATAAAGAAATACCTGACTAGACTTATAAAATGGTACAAAGAGATATCATTCAGATGTTGTAAAAGCACCCAATTTTTTAAATTATTTAAACTTATCCCAAGAGTCCCAAAGTCATTATTTGGACCAAAAGAAATATTATGAGTCTTTGAGGGGAAAAAAAGCACAACAGAAGTGTTTAGATACACAGAGAGATAAAAATAGTATTATAAATTCAAATGACCAGAGCACTGAAAGAAATTTCTCTCTTTTAGGAACATCTTATTGCAAGTCACTTATAAACATTTGTACAACTTAGCTTAGAGAGCACAAATTTTCACAGAGAAAAGGATAGCTTTGTCTCTAACATTAATTAATTTATATATTCCTCAAAATCTTAAAAATGGCAGTAGGCAGAAAGAAGCATACAAACGTGTGTGCCCTCAAACACAGCATGAGCAGATAGTGTAATTTCCTGAGGAAATCAGAATAAATGATGCCTGAATCAAAGGGCTTACACTGTTGTTTGTTCAGACTAGTTTTAATATGGTTGAAAGAAATAATACTGCTACAGTCTGCATATAACATAATCCATATTTAAATTTCATAGACTTTTATTGTAATGTAGTCATCATCTGTCTTGTGAAAATAATACCTCCTCACACACAATTATTTTAATAACTAAAACTAGTTGATGACAATAAATCTTGGTGAGGGGAACTAAGTCTTAGAAGTACCTGCCTCTTTGACTGACTAGCATTGGAAAGACATTAAATAATTTTTAATTTATTTTTTCAGTAGGTCAATCACTACCTTTATTTTTTCACATGTTCTGTCTTTCTTCATAGAACAGACACAAAAATTAAGGAGACTGTAGTCATTTTGCACATACCTGCAGCTACTGCATGCTTCTGCCTCTTCTTCACTTGAAGGCTTCATGGACCATATCAGTGAAACCATTTCAGCGTACAATTCTCCCCTGAGATTAATAGTTCCTTTTTTGAGGGAGAAACATGATAGCAGGTTGAGGAAGATTCCTTCCCAAAAATGTTTATGAAGGTGAACAATTTACATGTTACGCATACAGTACTTTTATTTTTACAAACCTCATATTAAAGTGTATTTTTCCCTTTAAAATGCACTAATCAAAACCATATCAATTTAACAGATCTTCTATCTGAATTTTTGTTAAACCTCTTAAATCTTAACAAACAATGCTCTTAAAAGTAATGTTTTGCCTAGGAAATTATTTTTTATGATTTATAACTCACAAAATCATACAGAAGATTTTTTTAAACTGGATTTACATCTAGTAGAGTATAATGTATAAGAATGTGAAGACGTGTATGAAAGAAATAGAATGATGTATACTGAATGTATTTTATTTCTACAGAATTTCTGGGAAATATTGACACTACAGGGCGATATTAGAAGAAAATAAAGCTGTGAATAAAATGATTGCCATTAGTAGTTATGGCACTGCACTGCATCATTTCACTTACTAATAATATGAGTAAAACCTATAGAAATTTAAAGGGAATTATTTTAATAAAGATCTATTGTACAATAAGAAATCATCTCTAATTATACCAAAATGAAAGCTAATTGGAAGTGATGTAGGAAAAGGAGATTAAAAAAAATTCAGTGACATAGATCAAAAGGTCTAATTTTCATACTGAAAGGGAAATTTTCTGGTTTACTAAAATTCAGACAATATAGAATTTGAAAATCTGTGCATGTTGGCAATAAAAACAGTTATCACTTTGAATGCAGAATTAGATATTGCTTAAAAAATACACAGAGTAGGAGTAACAGAACCCCAAGAAGCAGAACAATTTCCTGCATGTATGAGATTAACAGCTGAAATAATCTGAGGAAATATGAGCCAAAATAAACAATGCTATACATTACTTGGAATATATGTACTATTAGTGAACACATAACCTCTACGTCCTCTACTCTAAAGAATTTCTAATTTAATGCACTGCTTTAAACTTTTTTTCTTTTTTGAGAAAGAAAGTCTTCAGACAATTCTATTTATAAATAAAAAGTTATGATGTAAAAGAAAAAATCATCAATTCCCCTTTTTCAAAGCCAGTTAAAAAATTCAAGTAATACTTTTTTGAAATCAAACTTAGATTATAATAGATTCTTAAGAAAGCCAGAGAAATTTAACATGCAAGTTGAATCTGTAACTGTAACCAAATCATAAAAATTAGAATTAATTAAAGCAGGAATTCATTTTAAAGATAAGTATGCAAAGACTTACTTAATCAAATGTTATGCAGAGTCAGGTAATAATGATTCTGAAGACTGAATGTGTTATAAATCTTCACCTGCTTGGAAAAAAAAATATAGATCAATTGGATGAAACACAAAAGCAGGGAATTATCTTTCCCTGAATTATACTCTATGGGCATCATAATTTGTAATACTGCCCATATCTTCCAGTAATTGAAACCCTGTGCTGAAAATAGGGTATTAAATAATGTCAACGATATATATACGTTTCTGTTCTCTGAGTCAGAGATTTCCTGCCTCTTTGAGTCAAACTAGTTACAATGAACACTAGTGAATTAGAATTATTTAATGGGTCACTGTGTAAGCAAGCTTCACTGCATGACAAATGTATTCCTCCTAAAATAACATAGTAGACTTTATATTATTTCTTACATTATTGTTTTTGTTATGTTATTGTTATTGTTATTATTATTAATCACTTTGATCCTGATGTTATAACAAAAATCTGCAAAACCTATTAATCTATGAAGAAGCGCTGCTTTACAAATTAGGGGCTTAATGTGTTATAATACTAATGTAAAAGTATTGTTAAAATATTTCTACTGGCATTTTACTTACAATGTATAATTTTGTAAATAAAAACTGTTACTTTAATCTTAGTACTGTTTTGGATTCTAAGGGCTGCAGTTTGAACAGCACTATGTGTAAGAATTCTCTTACTTCATAGTTCAAAGTATGACAATCATAATTAAGACCCTAATCTGACGGTTTCTAATTAAGTTCTAAAAAAACCCACATTATAATAGGTACTATTGGGTGGAAATCAACCTTTACATAAGCCCACTGCCTTCAAGTGAATATCAGCTGCTTAACCAAATCTGAATTTGTGCTTAAAGATCTTGTTGTCATGGGTGCAAAGAGATACTGTTGTTAAGAGAGAAAAAAAAAATCCTTAACACACCAAAGTCACGCTCTTCTATCTTTTCCTTTAGATTATCTGTTGATTGAGCAGCAAATTGCTTTGTTAAATAGCTGGATTCTTTTTTTTTTTTTAAAGTTGAATTTTTAAGGATTCATTTATCCATAACCAAGAGCAACATATGAATACACACATACCAACTGTAAGGGATAATTTTCTTATTAATTTGAGACACAGAATGTCAGATTCATCCTGGTGGACCTAGAAGATATCTAAAATTCAGCTTAATATAAAATATCTTTATAATTCCCAAATTCTACCTAGCGTCTTCAGAATTCCAAAATGGCACCAACACTTTTTTTTGTTTGGTTGGGTTTTTTTTTTTTTTTTTTTTTTTTCTTTTTTTCTATGTAGTATTATTCAAAGTGTTCCTGATGTACCACAGAAAAATGCCCCACTTTCTGCTCTGGAATTATGGGGCACTATCTGACATCCTAAAATTAAAGATGCTGGAAGAAATACTCATTGAATCAAAAAATGAAGAATCAGTTTTAATTTTGCTTTCCTATACTGGACAAAAAAAATCCTTGAGTTACATACTGTGGAATTGGCAGGCAATCTCAATTTAATGCAAGTGAATTGAAACACATTATGTACCAAACATAACTGACAGTTTAGTCAGTAAACGTGAATTCCTCATTTTTAAGTTGAGATTATTAACAGTCTAGACCTTGGACATTTTATTCCCAGAGAAACATCATTGGGAACAGGGTAAATATTCAAATGAACGAATATATGAAAGGCATAGCTGTACCCTGATCTCTCTTTTCATTCCTCAGAGTATTTCGTTAAGTAGCATATTCCCTTTACTTTAAACTAGGATTTCCCTTGAACTAGTGCATCCCAGAAAGAATATCATTAATACACACATCTCTAGAGCTATGAATTTACAAACTGACTATCCAAATTTATCTTGCTACTCCTAAGTCTTAAAGTAAGCCCTTTTTTGTCTGTCCCATACTGGGAAAGATAGTTATCTGACAGAATTTAGAATATCTCCCTTTGGCCACATTTACTCAGGTCTGTAGCAACCATGGCCCCTAATCTGAGCTCTCAGTAGCTCATGAGGATGAGCACAGAAGTGTTTGTCTCAGGGTAGGTTCTAATGGTTTTTTGCCACTGGGGCTGCCTAGAGCATGCTGCAGTGCGCAGGCGCAACATACTCCCAAGCCAGCACACGCTTCTTGCTCCCGCGTGTTACAGCCCGGCACGTCCAGCATGTGCTCAGTGCAGTGAGGAAATAAACACAGAAAGGTTTTACCAAGGGTTATAAATTTCAGGCGGGGATGAGTCTCACTAATCCCAAAGTATGAACCACCCCCTCTTGTCCTTTCAAAATTTCCCCTCCTATTTTTTGGTTTTTCTTCATACCCTCACCATTCTTCTGTCTTTCGAACCAGATGACAGTCAAATTTTCTAATGCACAGGAAATTCCAACATTTCAAAACTTGTTTTTCTTCTGTATTAGACATCACGTCATTTCATATTAGGCATTAACAGTAGTGGTATGTCATATTATATTACAGCATGATACATTAATTAAAATATATTTATATTCTTTAATTTACAGCATTATTTTATTTTGATTATGTAAGACTGATTTATTATATATTGTTTATTTTACTTCTATATTATTTTAATACCAGATGCTTTTTCATTGTCACACTCCATGTCAAATGTGCTTCATTGCAAGAAACATAAGACACATCATATTAAAAAAAGTCACATCTTATTATCTTCTTCTAATTAGAGTAAAAATTTCAGACTGACATTACTGAAATGTGACACATGCTAATCGCAAATCAACCGAGAGCTCATTGGAAGGAGTTAGAATTTAATCTGTTTCTTGGCTTGATCTTTGCAAAAAAGTACAAACATCCTCTGACAATGGAGATTTAGGGTGATTATATAATGGAAACAAGATCCTTTATTCAGTAAAACTCAAAATTTTATTCCCTAAACCAAGACATAATCCCTGCTAAAAGGAAACAGACCCAGTGCTGAGTACTCACCAACTTGAACACTGCTCGTGAACATACTGTTTCTGGGACAGCACTTAATAGAAATTGTAGGCATCAGCCATTACAGACCTTCCTACAGAACGACCTATACATGACTGTTTTCTGACACAGAAACACCAGCTGAAATGCTGATATTGGAAATATTCCTCCTATTTTGCTTGGCTGCAAGAAGAAAAAGAGGGATGAAACTACCCATTAATAATTCTAAACATCACAAATCGTGTAAAAACAAAAAAGATGCATTTTTGAAAATAAAAAGAGAAATGCCCTTACATGTGGTGTGGGAAGGGCATTGACAAGTGTTATCCAGAGGAGATTTAAAGTATTGCTGATTACGTGCTTCCAGGAAGATGAGGGCCATTTAGTCTAGGAAATCACTTATTGGCAAGATCTTTTTTGTAAAGTAACTGCAAAAAAATGGTGGTTTTGACAAAAGAAAACCCTGGGAAACCAAATACTATGAAGAAGTGGTTTCCTCATCTGTTCATATCCTCTCCTTGGTCTCCTTACTCTGCTTCAGCTTTTCCAAGATAACAGGAAGGCTACACTTTTATATGGTGATAAGTAATATGCCAGCTTTGAAATTCACAGCAATGTTCTACGGGGATATAGTTTGATGACAACTTTTCTTCAACAGAGTCTTTTCACTGCTGTTTTGTCGTTCTCTCTTACCCAGCGTGTAAGGTATATACATTTCCATATACAGCCACCTGGAAAAATTTTCAACATTTAATGAGGTGGATAGTACCAAAGAAAGTAAAGCAAATGAAGAAGAGTGTATTTATTACATTTCTCACACACAGTGAAGATGAGCAGTAAAGAATCCGATGCAAATTTTCATTGTTCATTAATCAGTGGCATAAAAGAAGCATTTATTATTGTTTATTTTCCATAATTTTAGAGTTAATTTCCTGCTCCAGAAGTGTTGATAGATAATACAGGCAAGAAGTTATTCATAAATTCTCTTCTTCAGGGTCAAATATATTGCATGACCTATCTCTACACATCAAGACTTGCTTTTGTACCTGTAAAGCATCTCTACATTCATTCAGTTGACCAATTCCATTCAGTTAGAAAATGAAAATAGTGTTGGAAATTACTAACATTTCATAGTTAGCTATATTTACCTGGTGTATATTCTGTGCCACTGTGTGCCACTAGATTTTGGAACTGCATGAGGAGCCAGAGAAATAAAAGGGGTGATACTGAAAGAAGCAGCAGAAGAAACACAGAGAAAAGTTCATCAAGCATCTGGTACCAAAGTTCTTTTTTCCCTCACCCTCTTAGTTGTGATGCTACAGATAAATAGTGCTCAAATGCCAAAATATAAGCTTCTAGCATCATTTTAAATATCTTATGGTATCTGAATTATTTTCATGTGGCTGTCAAGAGATGACACAGGAGCTTTGCCCTACAGCAAAAGCTGCAGGCCAGACAGGACTCCTATAGGGATCTCATATCACACTCAATGGGCAACCAAAGCAAGTCCTAGATCTCCACTACCTGCGGTAAGGTACCGAACACCAAACTCCCATGTAATGATTTGTACTTAGAAAACTACATTTAAGTATCTTAATGTCTGCTAGTGTCTGTATTACTTGATGCATTCACAATTTTTGAAACAGAAATGTTTTATCCTCTCAAGTATTTTTCCCTTTTTTTCCCTAAAGTGAGAAAAATTTCAAAACACCTCATTTTTTTCTCCATTAATTCCAGATTTTTAGCATTTCCAAATGAAATTTGTTTTATCAGAAGTTTTAAAACTTTTCCTTGAAATATTTATTTATTTATTTATTTATTTATTTGTAACTCAGCCACATGGGAAGTCATCAAGGACTGCTATCACACAAGTGACTATTATCTTGGCTAGAATTATAGATAAGTGTTCCAGAAATTCACAGAAGAATTGTAAGAGGAACACCATAATAATAAAATATTTTACTAGAATTATAGCATAATAACTTTTATCATGAGTGGGCTTTGCTAGCAAATGACAATTGTTACAGTAGTTATTATCAGCTAATACAATTTGAGATAATGGAATTTATAATATTTCTAAAGTCACAGCTTCTGGAGCCATGCTGTGGCAAAAAAACCCTCAGTTGTCACTCAAAAACCCCTTCCCAGTCATAGCGAAATGTTAAAAATGTGATTCCAGAGACCAATAAAACTATGAACATTGAAGATAAACAAGAAGAAATTAATGTCTAGCTCTTTGTATAAAATAAAATTAAAAGAAAGATAGTTTTGAGGTTGTTAAATCATGAGATTTACACTAGACTTGGCAACACCAGGCTTAAATCTAATAGCTGTTTAGTTTAATGCTCCATCTCTGACAGCGGATCATATCAGACTTTAATTACATTTTTATCTCTTTCAGGAAGGGATGTTTAAGCCTCATATACACTAAGAACAATTTTATGATAAAGTGAGTCTAAGATGTTGCCTGAACATAAAGTGAATTAACAGCAGAAGGCTGCATCCCTGACATGTTAGTAGAAGATATTTTCCTCCACTGTGAAGGTGAAAATGCAGAAATGTATGCCCTCCTAAACTGCAGAGGGAAACATTGAACAATTACTTTTCCATCAAAAATAGAACATTTAATAGACAATTTATTGACTTTCAAGTAATACAGTGTTGTTCATGAGATTTTCCATTAACCTAAGGTCTGTGTTCTGAAAATCAGACATTCTGAGTGGAAAAACTCATTTTCCATGAAGAAAGATGTCTGTTAAAATTAGCAAAATTTAATAAGAAAAGGAAGTGGTTCCATTTCAGAAATTATACAATGAAAATAGCTTTTAAACTCTGATATTTTTTTCTGAGCTTCTTATTGTTTTAGCCAGCACAAATATTTCACCTTGACTAAAGTTTCTATCAAGAAAATTTAGAGAGTAAGTGATAATATGCAAGAGAGGTTCAAACTAAGAGATGTTCCTAGACTGGTTATATAATGAAACAAATTAAATTAAACATTACAATTCAAATCCAGCCAACCTGTATGAAATGTTCTTGACAACTTTTGCTACTTGGCATTTAAATTACTCACTGCCTCAGCATCCTTGGAAAACAGTCTGCCACTGCTTACATTGAGGTTGAAGGAAGTACACAAAAATCTTGTTTATTTCTTATTTTTTATCTCTCACAAAAGACAACCACCACTTCAAAACTACATGAAAATCCAGGCAAAATAGGCAATCATAGGCAGCATCATTGTTTACAGGGTAATAATATCAATAAGACTGTGGTGAAATACTACATTCTTCGATAGGGAGACAGCACTAAGGAAATCTGTGCCCACCAATGCTCAGGTCTCCTAGTATTGTACCACTGAGAGGGCAGATTTTCCTGCTCTCTGGGAAGGAAAGTGGCATGCCATCTCTATGGCAAGCCTATAAAATTGATAAGGAATCCCTTGCTGCAAAAAGCAGTAGCTCTGTGTTGTGTGGAAGGCAATAAGCAAAAGGGCACACACTTGGGGGAGCAGACTTCCAAGGGCATTCCTCCAGCTAGCAACATTTTCCTGCTCTTTTTTTTTTTTTTTTTTTTTTTTTTTTTTCAAAATTTCATTTTTTTTTTTTTTTTTTTTTTTTACAAAATTCCATTTTGATCTTTCACAAGAATGCAGTATTCTGGGCTAGACTGAAGGTCCATCTAGTAGTTCATGATCCTCTCTCTGATGCTGTTCAACTTGGAGGCTGTTTTGCTCTTTCATCCTGATCAGTACCATATTTTTGTAACTTATTGCCCACGCTTCTGTTCCCACGGCTTTTCTTCACAGCATGGTATGATCCTTAGCCAGGGACAAAGTTTTGATAATTCCATTATTCTGTTCAGTGAGAAGGTGTTTCAGACAGAACAGATTGCTAAGCTTTCTGACTGTCCTTGAGCTCTCCTGTCAGAGGATGTCCCTCAATATTTCACTTTCACTAGTTCAGTGGTCTTATTTTATTTTCAGGAAATAGTATATACACTTAATGGAAGCCTGATACACCTGATTTAAACCCACCTCAAGGATTTTTGTCAGCACTAGTACCTTTCAGTGAAGAAATGGATGATGCTGTTCCTTAATCAGCCATAAGGTGGCCGTTAAGTTTTCCGGAACTCATTAAATTCAAGGCACGCCTGCCCATCACAGTCTAAGGACTCAGTGGTGTCTCTGTCACAGTCGATGCAAAAAGTCATGCTGCTTTCAGCCTGTGCAGGATCAGCGCTGAAGGGTACGCAGCTATTCAAGTCTGTGAAGGGACAAGAAGCTGCAGCCACGTGTAGGGTATAGCAGGGAAAACTGTTCCTTTTAGACCACATCTCAGTACCTTTTTACTGTTATCAGTTAAATTTTGAAATAGTTTATTAAATGGCACCCAGAAATGTTAAATAATATTCTATCCTCTCGATTGTTTGGTTTTGGGTTGGGATTTTTTTGGTAATAATTGTCTCTGTAATTTTGCTGTTTTGTCACATTGGTAGCCACAATTGTACAAGTTACAATCTTAAAATCTCCCAAGTTCTAACTGATTAGGTGTACCTTGCAAAATTGCCATAAAATTTCTCAAGAGCTCTTTTGACAAAAACTTCCAAAACTTCTCCCACCATAGCCAAAAACTGGAACACAAGTCAAAACAGCTACAGGAAACAAGTAAATTATTAGCATCACAGGTTTCGTTTTTTACTTTCATGACACAATATTACTGATCTAAATAAATTTAACAATAAAAAATAAAACAGAACTAACTCTTCTGAGGCAGTTAAGCTGGTGTCTAAAACAAGGGTTATCTATTGTAGGATTTATTTATACAGCATTCTCACTGTCCAGAAATGCTGACCAAGGATGTAATAAAATGCTTCAGAAAGGAAAAATATGTGAAATATAATGCAACTATGAACAATAAAACTGACAAACAAATTCATTCAAAGATGTTCTGTAAAAGATGTAAGACTGATCATATACACTTTGATGTGCAATATAGCATTGCTTTACCTAAAGTAAAAGACACTACCTGAATTATCAATAAAATGTGAAATTGTTCATGTCATTGATTTGAATCTTCAGTGTTAACATTTATTTTTAAACACATGCTCTCGCTTCTATAGTCCATCCTCATAACGTAAGTCAGATCTTTGCTCAGAGTAAGAGAATTCAGTATTACAGAAAAACTCTTTTACATTAGTATTAGTATCTTCTGAAATACTCCAGTAATATGTTTCACAACAAAAAAGTTTTAAGAGCTTCTATTGATAATTCACTCAAATACATTCAGGCTTTTACAAGATCAGAAGAAGTAAAAACACTAGGTATTGAATGTGCAATAAGGCGTAAACCCTACCAGTAATAATACTTAGAGACATATACATTATTTTTAAAATATCATATGTCACAATGAGCAAGAATATTTTCCTACAAGGACATTTTCATTGTCAAAAAAAAAAAAAAAAAAAAAAAAAATTACAGCTTTAAGGTTCAAACTAAAGTTATTAGAATAAAGATAGCACAAACCAGCTTTTTTCTTCTTTTTTCTTTCTTTTTTTTTTCTTCCTTTTTTTATTGAACATTAACAATACAGAAAGCAAAAGATCTCTTCCCAAACATTACATTTGAATAAGAACTTACAGATTGTGGTTTCCCTTTTATGTATTTCATGGCCAAATGACTGCAAGTGTTGTTTGATAATCATCATTTTGGAGTTATTATATAGGCCTATTTTTATTCAAAGTGAATTTCAATACATAACTGTAACTCAGAATTTATTTTTTTTTAATCACATCTAGTTTCTAGCTATAAAATTATATTTTCTCACCACATGTATAAATGGGAATCTTTATAAAGAGGAGAAGTGAAAGATATTTGTAAGTAGCATGGGATTACTAGACAAAATACAGGAAAAATATCTTCTGTCATAGTTGCTTCCTGGTTGGTAAATGTTTTATAGATCTTGAGCTTGTTGGCTGTAGCTCATGAACACTTCTTTCCATATAGAATTGCAATTTGTCTGTAGAGAAAGCATCTTTGCCAATTGTGCTGGATTTTGCTGGGATAGAGTTAATTTTCTTCATAGTAGCTAGCATGGGNCCCTTCTAATTGTCTCCCCCATCCCAACACAGGGGCAGTGAGCAAGTGGCTGTGTGGTGGTTAGTTGCCATCTGGGGTTAAACAACAACATCAAAATCTGCAAGAAAAGTGGTATTTCAGTACTTTTTTTCCTAGCCTATCATGTTGAGCATTACTAAATTTGAACAGTTTTTTCTTTCTTCACTATTCATAGAATTCTGAAACTATATATTTTTCATGTAGATATGAGAAACAAATTAAAGCCTCAGTTGATCAGTGACAGAGTCCTATGTGAATAAAAATATGTTACCTTACTTGTCTTGTCAGCCTTGCGAGTACATACAATACCTGACATAATTGCATTATTGTGTTATTCGTTGGAGATCAATAGCTTGTACTCACTGTGACTTTTATATTTTATAACATGTACTTACTTTCTTAAGGAAGATGTTAAAGTTCTTGATACTCTGGTATGTACACAATGAATAGGTTTGGACCATTTCATTTTGGCTGCTGCTACCATCCCATCCTTCTTTTTGTCCCAAAAGAAAGAAGAAAAAATGTTCAGCAGTATCTTACATCCCTTAATCAAAAAGCAGAGCTCGTAGACAATAGCTGAAATATAGAACAAAATATCACGGAGCAAACATCAACCTCTGAATACTCTCTGACTATTTTAGTCATTCATTTTCAGCATCTGAAATATAAGAAACTAAGTCTTGCTACAGAAATGTAAGATACAGTTATAATTTTTTTCTCCTGAAATGTGTGTACACATGTACATATGGACACACTTATGACTCAGATACATGCAGCCTTAAAAGTGGAGGCATTATGACAAAATTAGATAAGATACCTAAACGTAAAACTAAGAAAGAGAATAACTATATATTGTGGTTGAATTGTAAGAAAGCAAGTTAAATTATTATTCTCAGTGAAACATGAGCATTTCTAACTAGGAAATAGGGAGGAAAAAAAAAAAAAACCAAAACCAAAAAGACCTTTAGCTAGGCTTCATTTTATGCTTTGAATAAATTATTCATCTTCTCAAGCAAAGGAATTTTGACCTTTCTTTGTAATACAATGTAAAGTTCAGTTTGGGGTGAACTATGGGGACTAACTATTTTTATAACTGAAGATTCACTTGCAATTCATATTTCTTCTTACATATTTCAAAAGAAGAAAACCCCACAGGAACATGAGACTAACACAAATTCCAAATACCTTTGCCGACATCTGAAATTTCCCCTTGAACACATTGCTTAAAAATGTTTGGAACACCTGTACTTTTTAGTATATTAATTAGATTTTAATTCCACGAATGTAATTGAATACTGTATATTCTACAGTGATTAGTGCTCACAGACATCCTGCCTACTAGGTAAATTAGCAGGCACTCGTCATATCTGCAGACTAGTTCTGCACATTTTTATTCATATAAGAAACTACTTCATTCATCTTTTGTCCCGTTCTTGAGAAACAAAATAATTTGACATTTGGGGTGTCAAATTTTATGTTTATGACTTTCCACGAAGAGAAACTACAAACTACTGACCTCCTGCAGTAGGAGAATTTGACAAATGTTAATGAGGATGAGAGCTAACAAACAGCATGACTTTCAAATTAAGTACTTTTCATTTGGTCACAGGGTAAAAGCTCTTCTCAAAATGCTAACAAATACTTTAAATATGGATACAATACATGAACAATCTCTCAAAGGTGACACAATGGGGACTTATTTTACATCTTTGCATTAGAAAATAAAACGGGGGTTTATATCTAAAAAAGGATTTAATCTAAATGTATTACTTCCTTAAAATGTGCTACTTTTAGAAGAACTGTGACTGAAAAAGCAGTTAGGGGACAGCTTCAGAAAAAAAATTGAGGGATGTAAAGGCGGAAACTGTAGAGTCATGTATTTAGGTACCCATCTGTCAGAGAACAGAGTCAGGTCACAGATGCACTTGGATGTCTTGCACTGAGAACAAAAGGAACCATCTCACCATGCTGATATTCACTAACAGATAGTCCAAAAGGGAAATACGACACAAGAAACCTTTAATCATAGTTTTTGGTACCTTAATAGAGGATCTACTTACAACTATCATTTTACAGTACTACAGAGTTGCCATGCTGCCTTTTCTATATTTCTGCTCAACAATTCTATATATGAAACTATTAAATAAATAAAGGAAATATTATGTCAGTCCCTGAAACTCTGTTCTCAGTTCTACTCTACTATAAGTATTTCAGGGCTGTAAAATTGTTGTATGTCTTAAGTCTTATTGCTGAATAACAGCTCCTTCACCTTTTAAACAGTTCAGTATATGCTATTTGTAATTCTATTATCAGCCTCCCATCATTATGTATTTTATAATGTGCCAGCCTTATAGTTGGAAAGAGAAATGAAAATCCCACCCACAAAATAAGTTTTATCTGTATGGGTTGGCACAGTAGGCCTCAAAATTTAGACAAATGTTCAAAATATAACTGTTCAGGCTCCCTATATAAATGTGTATTGTCTGCTGAGGCAAGACCTGAGGCTATCCTCAAGACCATATGCACGCAGAAAGCTAGCAAACTTGGCGTGGCCAGGGAACGTATAGGATCCTTCACCAAGCATTGTGCAGAGTGTTCACAGGCAGCCTGCAGGTAGTCCACAGGCACTCAGTTAAACATCTTTGGGGACTAACTCCAGAGGCTGCTCCTAAAAACAAGTGTAGATATAGCATCTATGTAGTAATAAAATCTTTCATTTTAACCAGTATAGTCCGTCTTGGAAATGGCTTTGGATTTGGATGTTTCTTGACTAAGTTAGTGGTAGGACTTCCAAGAGCCAGCCCTCTGTAGCTAATTGAACATCCAGATACTAAATTACACGCATATGTAGACTCCTTAACCATCAGAATGTTCTGCTTCAAGAAAATGAGAATTAACTACCTGGCAGTGTCGCTGGATTATTCCAAGTATTGTAGAATCATAGAATGGTTTGGGTTGGAAGGGACCTCAAAGATCATCTAGTTCCAACCCCCCTGCCATGGGCAGGGACACCCTCCACTAGACCAGGTTGCCCAAAGCCCCATCCAACCTGGCCTTAAACACTTCCAGGGAGGGGGCAGCCACAGCTTCTCTTGGCAACCTGTTCCAGTGCCTCACCACCCTCACAGTGAAGAATTTCTTTCTAACACCTAATCTAAATCTACCCTCCTTCAGTTTAAACCCTTTACCCCTTGTCCTGTCACTACACTCCCTGATAAACAGTCCCTCTCCATCTTTCCTGTAGGCCCCTTCAGGTACTGGAAGGCTGCTGCAAGTTTTCCCCGGAGCCTTCTCCAGGCTGAACAATCCCAACTCTCTCAGCCTGTCTTCACAGGAGAGGTGCTCCAGCCCTCTGATCATCTTCGTGGCCCTCCTCTGGACTCTTTCCAACAGCTCCATGTCTTTCTTGTACTGGGGACCCTAGAGTACATATAATTGTTCCAAACTCTTTCTGTAGAGCAAGCCAGTTCATGACAATTTGAGCAAGAAAAATTGCTCCTTCCCCTACCTGATGCTTGTACAACCTGAACAGGTAAACAGAAATTGTGTTCATGCATCTGTCAAAAGAGTAGTTCAGCAATTTAACGATGGAGGACTTCCAGTCTGTCACATTAGATATACCTGTGTTTAATAGCATTTTTGGAGATAAATTTACTTGTTGATTATTTGGGGAAAGAATACTGCTTTGCACTCATCTATGTGTTAGGTGGAAAGGTATCAATTAGTAAGATATTATTCATGTATTTCATGTCTATGCATAGATACATTCATGTGCAGATTTTTTTCTTAAATCTTATTATTATGGGTAAATTAATCTGTATAAAATGGGCTAAACAGCCAAGTCTTTAACTCTGTTGTACAGCCACAACTGATTAATGATATCACTTCATGTCTTAAAAGCTAGAATCATTTGTTGTCTTTCATAAATAATATAGAAATTATTGCTGGCTGCATGGAAGAAACACACTATATGTAAAGAATTAGTAAAAGTTCCTAACAGAAGAGTGCTAATTGATCTTTAAATTATTCATAGAGTTCCTCTGGGTTCTTATCCTCCACAGGAGGGTTGTTTTTTTCTTTTTCACTGAGTAAAATGTCTTTATCATTATTATAATTTCTTGTGAAGTAACTGTAGCTTTTGTTTGGAGTTTGAATGAAGGACTGAACCTATTAACATATGTATCTATAAATTTTTTACATTAAGTCCTTGACTAATACAATGACATATAGAAATTAACAGAAGACTTATGTTATTGTCATTCCAGAGTAACTACATTAGCACTATCAAGAAAGTGAGGATAAATCTGTCTGCAGAATTATTTTGGCTAGGAAGCTGCATTTTCATTTTTTCTACCATTATTCATTAGTTTGTGTTTGCCTTAAATAAAATAAGTTCAACTATCTGATTAACGAGTTCTGTTAACCTTTGTCTGTGTGTAATTCCGCATATGTTTCTTTGTCATGAGAACATTCATGTTTTGTGTTTAACTGTGTAAATCTAGAAGGTAATTTTATTCTCCAGTTCTTTTTTTTTCTTTTTTTTTTTTTTTTAATGACTACAGACAATAATTATTTATCTCCTCAAAATATCTTTAAGAATGTTTCCCAGGCACCATATGAAAAAAACAATGCCTGACTTGGATTTATGCTATTATGGTTTCCAATTTTTCAGTTCTGATAATGATATATATGATGTATATTATCCTATATGGTATACAATAATATATTGGCATACATCAGAACGAAACTCTAATCCAGAGCATCCACATTCAGGGAAACCTTTATTGTTCAAGAACATACTGCCTGAGAACCTGCAATTACCTTGTTGACCAAGTTTTCCAAAGCAGGCCCCTAAGTTACTTGTATGAAGTTTAAGCAGTAGAACTTCAGAAAATGCAGGAACATATACAATTAATCATGTAAGCAAACAGCAGTTTCAGCTCACAATTATCACAGCTCTTTTAGGGTGTACATGTTACTAATACAAAATAGGTCCTCAAACGATACAAGCAAATTCAAGATCAGATACCTACTGTGGGTATCTCATTTGGTATCAGCCAAGCTAATGTAAAATCCTACTAGAACCTTCACTTTTTATCAACTTTATTTCCTTTTATTATTTAAGGTAAGATAAATTGTCTAGCTGACTACTGCAGTACAGAAGGTGAGAGAAAAGAGCACATAAGAAGTATTTAGTCATTGCTAGGGGTCTTCTGTGCCAGTTGGGAGCTAGCTTATGGGCTGTATTTCTGTCACCGTGCCTTAGGACTGATCTAGCATTGGGCTGGAGGTTGGACTAAAAAACTTCCAGAGGTATTCTGCAACCTACTTATTTCATGACCCACAGATAAGCCAGGAAGAGGACAGAAATATATCTGGTGGAAAGGAAAAACATGTGGTTGAAACAGACTATAGTTCCCTTATACTTTTCTTTCTCTTTAGGCTGCGCTGAATGTAGTACTGTGTTAAAGCTTGTATGGGCCAAAGGGAAGATTGGTTGTATTTATGGAAAGAAATCGTTTCGGGATTTCTTAATTGAAAAAGTCGTATAGAAGTCAAGGAATCCCCAGATATGATATAGCCGAAGGTTAGAAATCTGCTAAGGAGAAGTATCATGTATGCTTGCTCCTTTCTTCATCTTTCAAAGTATCTGCTCATGGCCATTGGGATTAGTCATAGAATCATAGAATCTTTAAGACTGGAAAAGACCTCTAAGATCATTAAGTCCAACCATCAAACAGACACCAAATCATTAAACACCAGACCTTTCAGTCTTAGACATGACACAGCATGGGCATTAGATTCTTATTATATATCATCAGGATTTCTTGCTGATGGTATTTGTCATGTCGACATGTAGTTTGTGACTTTTTCAGACTCCAAATTTTTGCCTTAATATGTTGTCCCTAAAGTTAGCTTTACTCTACAGTACAATGAGGAGCAAAGTTAGCCTAACAATGTACCATCAACCAAAAAAACTGAGAAAATAGGCTTTTGTAACAACCATACTTCTATGGCACATCCCTCATGTCTATTACAGGACCACAGCCCAACTGGAAAGCATAAGGCCCACCTATGGAACAAAATGAGTCCCCCCTAATGGCTGTACATAAGGTACAGTATGATAGTAGGGCTGCCTTATACTGCATTCAACTTCTGGGTGAACAGTGCATGTTCACTTTAAGAGGCTGCTCCAGTCCCCCTGGCTTGAACTGTAAAAGATCACTTCCTATAATAGCAATACAACCTACTTCATCTTCACCATTCTTACTTTATAAGATGAATATATTTGGGAACTTACACTAATTCCACTCTCCTTCCTCCAAGGACCAGATAATCAGAGAAAGCTTTATTGTTTTTAACCTTCATTTCACATAGTTTTTAAATATTCTTTCCTTTATTCCTTTCATACAAATACTTTGTGCATAAAAGCATGGGCTTTTAAAAATCTCAGTGCTTGACATAAGACCAATTCCCATATTATTGTTTTTGCAGCAATACAAGTGTGTGGAAATCTCCCAGAAGAGAAAACAATCTGACATTGTGTCAGTGGCTAGAGTGGGTCAATGTCAGCAGTCATCAGGTGGAGAGTTTTGGATATAGCAACCAACACCCAGAAGCAGTAGATGTTTTTTCAAAAGGCAAATTATTTCACTAAAACCCAAATGATGTCAATGACAGCAGAGAATAAAGAACATGTGTTCACAGAAATATCTATAATCTGCTTTTCATTTTAATGCGATATCTTTCTTTTGCTTTCCAGTTGATTTTTTTTTTTTTTT
>VXBL01001278.1:106478-119285 GCA_013400195.1 Aramus guarauna
AAAAATACAGAAATGATTATTCTGGGTTTTAAAAATTAACCTGGAATCAGACATTTTTAACATTAAAAAAAAATTGCAATCAGGCTAACAGCTTGTCTTTCAAGTTGAAGCCAAATGTAATTTTAAACAGCCAAACCATAAACTTATTATTAAACGTCGTTTTAAAGGCAGTGGTTTCAATCTGAGACCCCATCCTTCCTCCTTTCTGACACTTACTCAGCATTCACAACTGCTATTCTTGACCTCTCTTTTCTATTCTGTCCCATTGGCTTCTTTCCTGGTTTTCAACGATCTTCCGAAGTCTCTTTATAAAATTGATCAGGTGAGACCAGCTATTCCTCAAGCTTTTCTAAATCGGTCTCACTTTGTTTAGAACCACAGAGCTCTTCTACTCCTTTATGCAAGTTGTCTAGTAAGCACTGGCATCTAGTTTCTTTGAAAGATGCTTGCTTGATATTTCAAACCTGGATGACCTGACTCAGCTCAGCTGAATAAAATGTTAAAACTCCCTTAAGTTTATGGATAAAACAGAAGTCAATGGGTATTTTAACACTGGATTTCAGAGAAGCCAGGGTTTCACTGCAAGATTAGAAGATGAGTTTGATGCACACTTTTCTCATTTTTGCCACTTACTCAAAATATATGATGGAATGCACTAATTTACTTTTTTTTTTTTTTGTCAGATTTTTAATTGCAGCATTTTAATTGCATACTCAGTGAAATGAGACACCTAAATGGTTTTGAAACCCTACATCATATTTTTAGATATATGCTTTTTTTTTTTTTTAAGCTGCCCCACTGTTCCTTGGTCTCTCTTTCTATAAGACAAAAATCAGATTACTCGCTCACATAGGTTAAGGTATTTTGAAATATTAATTGCATGATGCTTTGCCAGCACAATTATTTTTTTTATTTATTATTCTCCCTCCATTCAAATAGAATGTGAAACATAAGCAGCATTCACATAATTCCAGGAATATTATGCTATATGTGACATTGGATTGATACTTCTTACAAATACACTACGTTTTGAGCTTTCCATTGGAGCACTGTGTGATGGGAATCATTAACATGCAAATTTTGGAGTGGTTTTCTTACCTAGCCTTCATATTCAAACTACCCAAAACATCACTTCAAACAGTCACAAGTCTGTTGATGATAAGTCAGTTAGTCAGCTTGTTCTGCTGTACTTGGTGACTTTTGTGTTCTGCAGAAAAAGAGGAAGAAGACAATTTTGAGACACAGCCAGTCTATTCCTTTTGGGTTTATGAAAAGATATTCAAAAAGATTTGACAGACAGGATAATGGCATGCTAATGGCTCCTACAAATATCTAGGTGAGGATAGTTTCAGATATACTAGCACAAAACCTCCTATGTCTGAACTCTCCTCTTAATTTCTCACAGATTTCTCCCCTCTGGAAACACATTCAACCAGTCATTTTCTGCACTACATTTCAGGAAGAATTGGAATTGAAAAAATGCAAGACACTCATCTAAGTCTGTTTTCTCCTGTATATGTATCATGGATTTTGTTCATAATTTTGTTACATTTTCTCTCTGCTTGTGCTCATAGCAGGAGGGAGCTTGGCTAAGAAATATCAGAGCAGCTTTGAGATTATTATTCTTCAGTGGTAAGAGTAGGATTGCTTCCTGATGTAACATTCCAATACGCCTCTTTTGTGTGTGGTGCCTGTCACTATAATATATGCAGATTCAAATCTGACTGCTATTTTTATATCTATAATTAGTCTAGCCATTTCTCCTTTTATATTATCCAGTTTTCTACTCCCCTTCCATCTCCTGTGCTTTTCACTGGAGAAAGAGGACAGCTTGTTTTGCCATTATGTTTTCACACAGAAAGATACTCTAATATTAAAGAAGTATTTTCATAGGATCATAGAAACTGGGAAAGGAAAACATCTCTTAGATCATTTTGTTCATCTCTCTACCAGTGTGTAACTGTTCCCTACAGTATAATCTCTAGTTTTCTGTCACTTGAAACTTTATACGTCTCAAATGAGACAACTTCAACTGTTTCTCTTTAGAAACTATTGCATAACTTAATAGAGCTGCTTGCCAGCATATTTTCCCAACAGTCACTTAAAAATTTCTCTTTCCTTTTCCTTCTCTCTCTTTAAACTAATTTTCATCATACAAGATAGTTTTTCTGACCCTTGGTTATTCTTTCTTTCAAATATTTAAAGACATTCCTTCTCCAACCCCATTTGTAATTTTGCATCAATGAATATCGATATGTATCATGGTCATTTTTATTATTCTTCTGCTCTGCAGCCATACCTGCAGTCCTGTAGTTTGTCAATTCAAGTATTAAAGATTCATTAAAAATGAGTTGGAGACAAAACACAAACTAGCTAAAGGACTATAGGGAGACTACAATATGCAAAGGCATTGTCCCAGCTGGAGAAAACACTGTCATGCCAAGAGATTCTATATAAAATTCAATCTATTGAACCAGACTGTTCATAGGAGTAAAACATGTTGATATTTACTGATGACTTTGAAACAGGTCAAATTATATTTTATAATGCACTTAATTAATTTGAGGTAAAGCAAAAGTGAGACAACAGTTTTGTTTCAAATTATAACCAAAGTGAGCAACTCTCTTGTGCTTGAACTTTATTTGGCAAGATTGAGCTCAGAGTAGTATTTTATAGCAAACAGTTTTTAATGGAAGATAAATATAACCTAACTCTAGCAACACAAACACTAGTGCTACTATTCAGCCTTGACTTATTTAATGAGCATTTCAGAATGCCTTCAAACACCACCATTCAAGGTTTCCCTGTTGACAGCAGAAGCAATTCTTAGGGGCAAACTGATTTTCAAAGAGAAAAGAAAAAAACAAATCCTCCTAACACTTAAAACTATGAAGTATTTTTGACAGTGTTCGTCATAAAAAAGAGATTTACCAAAACAGAGTCTGAAAAAAAGGTTTTTTTTTGGATTTTCTTTTACATTTCTATATACTATGTCTGAAATGTTTTCTTTCTTGATAAGTACTCATATGAAATAAATGCTTTTCTTTCATACAGATGAAAAATGGAGAAAAAATGAACATAATTGTACTCTTAGACTAGTCTTTATAATGAGGTTTTTCAGACATTTGTACTATACAGCTTTCCAACCTCAATCCAAGTAATACAGAAAATATGTTGACAGGAACTAGCTTGAAAGCCTTTAAGGAGTTCTGAGCTCATCTTTCGCCTGAAGATGACTGCATGATGATTGCCAAGGCACTATGCAGTTAGGGTCCAACTCTTGCCTTCATGAACTATCGTAATGCATTGTACAAGTAGTGAAACCACTTTCCTTACCTCTAGTGACTGTGAGAACTACTGTCCAGTAACAAGAGTAATTAGAACAATAATTTTCCACTGCCTTTGCCTCCTTCTTCAGCTTTTCAAATATTCCTCCTGGTGAGACTGCCAGCCTTGGGAACATCCTGCACACAGGATGCTGCTCTTCCAAAGCCTCAGCATTTGACTGACACTGACATTACAGCTGGCAGAGACCAGGATGGAAAATCAATGGAGACTGGAACCTACAATTTCCATTGATGAGCTTTCAGGGATGTCGTTACTTTGTCACCTTGGACCTTGAAGGTTTGCCCAGGTCTTTGCCTTTGTAAGACTCATCTCTTCTCATTCAACAGTTGGCTCCTTTGGTCCTTCAGACTTTCACAAAGACAGTCTTTCACAAAGAAAATGCAGTGTTCTTTCTCCATGTCACGAGAAAGCTAGATCCCTTCCTCTTAACACAGTATAAAATCAATGGAGAGCGAGCTATTTGGCAAAGTTTTACATCTGACCTTTAATGCTCTATCTTTAATTTGTATGAAGAAAATGCAGTGCCTTTTGCTCTGTAAGCATTTACCAAAATGTTCTCATTTGAGCAAATACAGTTCCATTAGTATTAAAATGTTGCAAGCACTTGCTAAAAGGGTTTTTTCTCCTTACTTTTATGATAGTTTTAGCATAACTTTAGTGGTATCATTTCAGAGAGATACCACAGAGTTGAGCCTTGGGGCTATTTTCCCACTGATTCGCTAGATAAAATTTATTATGTTTACAAAATACATCAGCATGTTCATAAAGCTTTTTGTTTAAGAGAAATAAAAGAAGCTTTGTGTTACCTAACATTGTATTTCTTCACAATTTTAATTTAAAGCAACTGTAGCAATAAAGAGGGATTGTATTTCTTTTTTCAGTGTTTAAACACAAACTGGCGAATGTAGGTTGTGCATACCAGACATGGGCTGCTCCTGCATGAATTAATAAAAACAAACTGAATTTTCATTCCCTCAACTTATGAATGGTGCCAGTCTTACAGTCGGATGTCTATACTATTATGTGCTTAAGAAAATACACAAATTAAAAGCCAGGCTGCAGGGGTGCACATTTTTGAAAGTCATTTCAAAGAAACTGTATCATAAGGGACTAAGTTGTTGCCTTGTGTTTTTGAATTTTTGTTAATATCACATTTTATTTTAAGTGATTGCCATCCAAGGCACAGTGAGGAAATGGTAATCAAATACAGAGTCCATACATCATGATTCCACTTTCCTGGAGACTGAAAAGCCACCAGCAAAACCACAGTAACATTTACAACATTAGTTTTCCTTACAAAGGCAGAATCTAAGTTCATTTGTATCAGGGTAAATTAAAATTAGCTCTTCAAATGTCTAGGTCTTGCAATGTGGCTTTTTTACTACTCTTACACTAGAGTTCTGGTCACAGTCTTTTGTGTATTCAAAATCTTTTCGGCCTCCTATAATGTCATACATCTTCACTGATTAGTGAAGAAATGCCTCTAAATATTGTAAAATGGAAAGGGGCCCAGAGATCCTAATAAATAGAGTTTATGGAAGAATATTTATGTCTCTTTCTTCTGAAAGTGAAATTGTTGTATATATCAATTGCCAGACTGAAGACGCTGAAAATCACTTGCAAAGAATACATGTCTAGGCAGGGACAATGAGAGTGTTTTTATGCATGACCCTCCCAAAAAATATCAAGCTGTGGCCTGGACACTATTGCTATAACTGGTAAATTAATTAAATCTCTGCAGTCATGTTATTTTGTGAGGTTTCCTTGGAGTAGCCAAAAGTGTGACGCTTGCTAAAATAATACACTTTGTCTAGGAGAATGCTTCTCCAGTGAGGCATGCATTGAACAGAAACAGCCAAACAGTCCTTCCTCTCCCTGAAAATCATGCAAAAGCTTTGAGCTCTTTGGAATGAGTGAAAAAAGAAGCAGAATTACATGTAATCAGAGGAGATAAATGCATGTGACAGAGAATGTAATCTTTATCTGAGAAGTTGCAAAGATATCATGAATGAGCATCTCAGCTACAAATATTTGGAACTTCAGTAAATCACTACAGGAGGACTGATGGGGTATTAGCAATGCCAGCTGTCATGAGCTTATCCATATTCAACTCTGCATCCCTGCGCTGCTATTAAATGCAATAAAGGTGAGACAGAATCTTTCATTTTTAGCCAGGAAAACTACATTTATAAAACAAAAATATGTCATTAAAATGTTCTTAGATTTAAAAATTGGGAAACTGATAAATAGAAATGTAATCTCCATCACTCCATCCATAAAACAAAACAGCCTGTTCTCCTACTATGCAGTGTGAATTTCCCACATTCACTATGATTCTCTAGTTGTGATAGGTGTTCAGTACCTAACAAAAACAAAAACAAAACAAAACAAAACAAAAAAGGAAAAAAGAAAAAACAAAAGAATGTATCAAGGCTCTAAATCCCCTTCTACTTTATATCTGCTCCTCTATTACAGGAACACCCTGAACTCAGCTTGTTCAAGCCCAAATACACTGATGTCATTTGAGTAAGTAAGTGTCTCTTGGGCACGTTAGGAACATTGCCTCATTCAACGCAGTTTCTTCTCTGATAGTACTAAAAAAGCAAAGAGCTAGGGATCACACTGAGGCAGAGGCTTTATGTCCGTAGAAACAAAGAATGAGTCCAAAAGTGCCACCACTCTGGAAGTCACAATGCAGATGCAGAGAAGGTTCAAACAGCAAGTAAGCTGAGGAGTAATCAGAAACTTTATGTTGCCCCTAAGTCGAGAGCTGGGATATGATGCATTAGAAAAAGTACTCTAAGGATACGTTTATTCTAATAAATTAAATGTGCCTGGGACTGTTAGTCTGAGTCTAGGTCTGCATTGAAGCAAATCATTCCAACCTCCATACCAATCATAGCAACCTCTGTACATAATATTATCCACACAAATAGGCCAGTAACCCTTGAATTTTCTGTAAGTCCTGCCCTACTCTAACTTCTAGAAAGGTGGCCAGAAATTATAAGGATGCTGCCTGGCCTAAGCAACAAATATGTCAGAGGCCATACTGGCAGTTTTACAGTGTAGGTGAAGCGAGTGGAAAAACTGGGTATAAATTGTATAACATTATTTTCCATATAAATTTTATATTTTTTTCTAGATCAGATTTCTACAAATTTTCCTAACTCTTCCTTCTTTCCACACAGAAAGTTTCTTGTTTTCTTCTTCATCTATGACAATATTCAGTCATTCCCTCCAGTTCTATTACATGTTCATTAACTAGTTTATGTTTCGCTTCAATCTCAACCAAGTGCAAGCAGCTTGAAATTTTACTAAAAGCCTCCTTAAAACTCAAGAAAGACCGCTTTTGCCACTGACCTAGAAAACATTGCCTGGAATTATGCTTTAGCTGTGTTACCTTGACTTAAAGAAGTTTTCAGAAGCAAGACATGTCCAAGGCATAAATATAAAGATTTATTTTTTAGGACAGCACTGTAAGGTATTATATGTTCTATGTTTCATCTTATATTGGGAGCCAATAACAACTGGACATTTACCAGAACCATTCCTTAAATTTATGGAGTGTTTGAGGAATTTCGTACATGAAGTGTCAGAAATAGTACAAATATTGCAATAAAGGTAAATAATGTGGTACGGAAAATATCCATTTTTTATATTGCTGAAGGTATTTGCATATTTATGGCAATTGAAGAGAAGCCATAGTTTATGTATATCCTCAGTAGAACCTTGATCGCACTGTAACATATGGGATCTCTGCCATTAGCTTCTGGGGGGGCTCAAGATTTTTATGAAATATTCATTGCCTGTCTTACTAGTGGAAAACAACGTATACATAATTGATTTTTAGGTACATCTTAAAGTATAAAGAATAGAAAATTCATAGAACTCTAGAGCACAAGGAATCATTAGACTAAATGCTACATGTACTTCTAAAACCACATGCAAAATACATGATGCAGACCATTATGAATCTATACAAGCACTCTATAAGACTCTTGCAGGTATATTATACTTGCATATGGGAGTGTAACAACCCAGAGAGAACACGGAATAACTGTTTTTGGAGTACTTCAAAACACAACTGGACAAGGCCTTCAGCAGCCCAATCTAACTAAACTTTTGCTTGCTTTGAGCAGGACCTCCAGAGGTCCTTTCCAACTCTTTTGGTTTGTTTAAATTATTAGTTTGTTTGTTTATTTTTTTATATTCTGATTCCAGTGTAGGCAATGTCTATATTTAATAAAACACAAATGTTGAATCATCTTTCAGTGTTTAAAAAGCTGAGTTGCTTTTCTTAAGTTTTTAAAATTAATCTCAGCAACATAACTTTTAGACTGGGAGCACCAAAATCAAACCAAGATAGCTATAGTGGAGGTATTTTTTCTAGATTTCTTCCAGATAAGTTATATTAATTTTGTGATTTCATGTGATATTAACTATCTCCAAGGTTGCTGGACAATTTTCTGATATGTGGCCAGAGCAGAATCGTGTTGTTCCCGCAACAAGAAGACAATGTAGACAAGACCTAAGAAAGTAAGAAAATGCTGCTGGCACACATTTCTAGAAAATATACATTTAAAAATCAACAAAAGCTTAAAAAATAAAGAAATTAAAGACATCGTCATGTAATAATTTTTTTCTTTCTCAACTGGCAGAGCTCAGCTGGGGAAGGTGCATTTTGCCTAGGCTGAAGTTTGTCCTTTGTATTTAAAAAAACTAAGGGTCCAGCCCAGAACCAGGTGAAACCAGTGGGAGAATGAACACTGCACTAGGGGCAGGCATCTTAAACAAGAGATTTCCAAGTGAAATAGATTTCCGTAGAGATCTAGAAACTCCATTCCTTAGCAATATGCCATGCAACTGTCATCCCATTTCTTAACCTAGTTTAGGGTATCTTGTACTTTGTGAGTACTATTCAACTTTCAGCACTTCTGGTTATGTCAAAAAAATCCCAATTTGATACATGACAAGTTTCTTAATCTTTCTGAACCAAGAGAAAAGGTTATCCTGTGAAGTAATTTCCCCTGGGGAAATAGGAAATCAGGTGAGAAAACACTTTAAATGACCTTGTAGTACTGAGCTGCCACGTCCTGTTGCTGGAGATTCCTGTACATTAAAATGTTTCCCTGGTGTGTAAGGAGACCTGTGATGTACACAGCAGGATGAAGGATTAAAAGCCACAGGGATATCACTGGGATAGAAGTAGGCATGAGAAAGCTATATTTGGATCAGCTGGAAGGATAAAGGGGGTTTTTTTTTAGCTGAACTCTTAAAAAACTTCTGTATTAGTGTTATTTGCAACATAGGTTTTCTAAACATTAGCTCAACATAGAAGAGATTGCTCTAATAAAAGTGGGCTTAGTAAAAGTAGTTTATAAGAAGTGTTCTAACTTACATAAGCAAAAACCAGCATCAGCAGGGTAAAACCATAGGTAAGCTTGGTGTATTGCTGTGCTGTCTCATCACATGCTCTTAGCCCTAACACCTGCTGTACTACACTGGCAGCATCATGTATACAGGAAAACAGATTGCTTGTGACTGCTAGTTTCAATAATTTCACTAAGAAGTTACTTGTTTCTCTAATCTGAACAATATATTATGATGTTAGTTGTCCTCTGTCAAATGTTTGGTTTTAATAATATTAAAGGTGAATGTAAAAATATTAAAAAAAAATATTAATTTGTATGACTATATAGTTTCTATACAATGGCACTGTATAGTGATATTACTATAATAAATTTTCTTATTTTTTCACTATAATATGCATACTAGGATTCTTGTCAGTTGAAAATAAAAGATAGATTTGGATAAAATGGGAACTTGTGAGTTCATTACATGCGTAATGAAAGACACTTAAAATTTTCTTACCAGATATTTTTCCTTGCTTTATTCTGATGAAGGACATGAACCAATGCTGAGGGCTGGCATATTGCAGGTTTCAGACCATGTTCCAGCCTCCTCCATTTAGAACCAGAGTCCTCCAGGACCAAAGGACAGGTACAACTTCAGTGACACACCACTGTGGACTCTACACACTACATTCAGTCAAAATGAGAAAAGTATATAGCTGAGAGGATGAGCAATGCTCTGCCTGCAATTTCAAGCAGCAACTGTGTATTGCGTTTGCGTGGCAAGGTTTTGGCAGTGGGGGGCTACAGGGGTGGCTTCTGCAAGAAGCTGCTAGAATCGTCCCCAATGTCCAGTGGTGCCAACGCCAGCCAGCTACAAGAGGGACCCCCTGCTGGCCATGGCCAAGCCCATCAGCAATGGTGGTAGCACCTCTGGGATAATATAGTTAAGAAGGGGAAAAAAAACCCACCAGGAGCAACTGTATCCAGAGAGATGAGTGAGAATGTGTGAAAGGAACAACTCTGCAGACACCAAGGTCAGTGCAGAAGGAAGGGGAGGTGGTGCTCCAGGTGCCAGAGAAGAGATTCCCCTGCAGCCCATGGAGAAGACCATGGTGAGGCAGGCTGTTCCCTTGCAGCCCATAGAGGTCCATGATGGAGTAGATATCCACCCACAGCCCGTGGAGGACCCCATGCCAGAGCAGGTGGAGACACCTGAAGGAGGCTGTGACCCCATGTGAAGCCCATGCTGGAGCAGGCTCCTGGTAGAACCTGGGGACCCATGAAGAGAGGAGTCCATGCTGGATCAGGTTTTCTGGCAGGATTTGTGACCCTGTGGTGGACCCACACTGGAGCAATCTGGTCCTGAAGGTCTGCACCCCGTGGGAGAGACCCATGCTGGAGCAGTTCATGAAGAACTGTAGCCCATGGGTAGGACTCATGTTGGAGAAGTTCATGGAGGACTGTCTCCCATGGGAGGGACCCCATCCTGGAGCAGGGGCAGAGTGTGAGGAGTCCTCCCCCTGAGGAGGAAGGAGCAGCAGAGACAACGTGTGATGAACTGACCACAACGTCTATTCCCCATCCCCCTGTGCTGCTGGGGAGGAGGAGGTAAAGAAATCAGGAGTATGTTGAGCCTGGGAAGAAGGGATGTGGGGGGGGGAAGGTGTTTTTAAGATTTGGTTTTATTTTCTCATTGCTCTACTCTGATTTGATTGGTAATAAATTAATTTCCCTGAGTTGAGTCTGTTTTGCCTATGACAGTAATTGATGAGTGATCTCCCTGCACTTATCTCGACCTATGAACCTTTCATTACATTTTCTCTCTCCTGTGCACCTGAGAAGGGCAGTGATAGAGCAGCTCTGGTGGGCACCTGGCCTCCAGCCAGGGTCAACCTCCCACAAACTGGAAAAGACCGGGAGAAAAGGAGAAGGCTTTTTGTTTCATTGGATTTTTTTATTCCTTACCCTATAACTACTGAATTTATGACACATTGCTTGAAAGCACCCAGCACTTCTCTTTGTCAAAGACAAAAGTTGGACTAGGCAAACCACTGTTGCAGACCAACCTGGGAATTCTCACCCTGCCTTATTTTGGGTAAATGTGACTCCATAAATTTCTTGTGCAATTTCCCTTAGATACTGAGCTTCAATTTCATACCTCAGCAGACCCATCACCTGGAGCAATATTGAGTCTTGTGTTAGAAGGTGTGTTTGTTGCATGACAAGGAAGGGGGTTAGGTGACATGGGGAAGTGTGCCATCAAGAAGAAATTTTCTATTCTCTGACCAATAGCATCTGGCTAGTGGAGTAGCAAGGAGTCTATGCCACTATACCTCATATATGAGGGAGATATAGGTTTACAGTTTGTGGAGGTGGGTGGGGAGCAGATGGGAAGAGAATAGGCACTCTGAATTTCTTGGCAAATCATTTTTTAAAAGATATTACAGTCTACAACAGAGATTGCTCAGTGCTAGATATAGTGATTTTCTTATTATCATTATGTACTGTGCAGGTTTGATATGAATTTTAATAATTCTTAATTGCAAAAACTGCTTAGGGATCCTTGAATAAGAGCTTATGTGGAAATACACATAATTAGTCTTAGACACATTCATTTAAAATAACTATCACTAGTGTCTGAATTGTAGCAGTGCCAATAAGACCCAAGCAGAGATTGTGACTTGTACTGAGGTGGCCTATCTCTCTTTAGAAGACAGGGTATCAGAAGCCAGTACACCTCTTTCAATTAATGGGTCCAGTGAAAAAAGGTGGAAAGGATTACAGAGGTAGGAAGTGACCCGTTTGAAAGACAACTGCAGATCAGCTGCCACATTAGACCCAAGGACTCAGCGAAGTTAAGAAGAGTATTACACTTAAAGAGACATGATGAAACAAACAAACCAACAAACAAACAAAACAAAACCCTCCAAGTCTCCAGGGCTGTGAATCTGCAAGAAACATAAGCAATGGTTTGTTTTTATGTTTTACTCAAGTTTTATTCTGGAGAATAAAATTGTCCCTCAAAAGAAACTCTCACACTAGATTCTTTCAGGGTTGGGAAAGAAGGCAATATCTTTCCACATCAAGAAACTGTTGCTTTCTAGGGTTACTAAGGTGAGGTTCTGTAAAAACATAACAAATAAAGCCCATCTTTTTCCCTCCGATCCTTACCACTCGCATTTACAAGTCATCCCTTATAGCTGATCTATTGAAGTACCTACGCTGTCCGAAACAAACTTTTCCAGTTCCAGACAACTGTAAATATCCTCTCAAAAAAGAGCAGATTTTTTAAAGCATTGATGCCAAGTTACATCACAGAAAATTTAGATAAAAGCCCATTAGCTCTAGACTAAACATATGCCAGCTAAAACTGGCTTTAAACTCAAAATTCATGTCAGCAAGTAGAAATGGAGTGGACACTAATTATATGAGGTAGTCATTACCCGTAACGTTGCAGACTACACACATTCTTTTGGACAAGCTGAAGCTATCTACAGTCTAAAATCTAATTGCAAAAAAAAAAAAAACTGTTAGAAATGAGAGTATATATCATAGGTACATATCTGGAAGAAGGGTATTAGGAAAGGAGGCAATCCACTCAAATAACAGTTTGGAGAAAACGAAGGCTATTATTTGATTTCTGCTCTATTATGCATTCTTCCATGCACAAGTATGGGTGTACTCATGAATATGTAAATTTTTGGTATTAGGTTGGATACCACTGTGATGCTGGCACATAATTAGAAACTCATCATTAATGATTTATGAGCTGCTGCCATGCTATTAGCATTTAGAAATAAAACTATTGCAAATAACTTTTTATGTATACTTTACTAGGGTTATTGCTAACACTAGCCACATTATTGAAGATCTACAAGAAAAACATCAAGTCTTCCTTCTAAAAGGTGATTTTCCTCAGGCTCACAGGACATGGATATTTTCTACAAGGAAGAAAAGGCATTGGTGAAGATGTGAAAAAATGAAAATAAAAAGAGAAAATAGTTCCTTAGGTTAGAGACACAATGTGACGTTGATGTTACAGGTTCAATTAATAGCAGTAATTCCAATGAAAAATCTGAGTAGGGAAGTCCCATAAAGGAAAGGG